>PVJX010040714.1:0-15056 GCA_004027295.1 Dolichotis patagonum | reverse complement strand
AATTGACCTCTTTTTTTAGTATGAAAAAACAATGCTTTGCAGATACAGGAAAAGGAAGCCAGAATAGTCTTCTGGGTCCAGGCTTTAAGGTTAGTGGTACTTTGGCCCCTTGACCAGCACCTAACCTCAGCATTTGCTCACACATCCTCTTGGAAGAATCAGGAGGTCATGGAGAGCCCTTTGTCAGGCAGTTGGCCCCTACCCATTCGTACTCCTCGGTGGGGTCCCAGCTGCCAGGCCAGGCCCAGGCGACTCAGGCCTCAGACCCAGTGTCCACCAAGGCCCAGCACCCAGCCTGCACGGCATCTTACAGAGGAGACCCTGCTGAAGACTCTTCCAGGAAGAGCCAGCCCTAGGGGGACTTGTGGCTGAGGGTGCAGGGGACTTTCAAACCTGGAACTCCTGTGTCCCAGGAGCTGAAATCCTCATCTACAATGGGATTTCTTCTCCTCGGTGCCTCTTCTCAGCTCCTGCCATTTTAGATGTTATATTTCTGTATATTTCTGAAATGTTACTTCTTACAAAATGTAAAAATACTCAGGAGCACAGCCTGTGGGGAAAGCTTACCCCTTGCCAACTCTGGTTAAAGGAACAGGGAAACGGTTGTGTTGTGGCCCAGCCTCTGTTGTCTGTGTCCACAGAGGTGGACCTGTTTCCTCCATGCCTTTAGCTCTGCGGGGTTTTTGTTTGGTTTGGTTTGGTTTGGTTTGGTTTTTTTGTCTTGGTACCAGGGATCAAACTCACAACCTTTTGCCAGGCAGGTGCTTGCGCCCCTGAGCTAACCCCTGGCCCTAGCTCTGTTTTAAGATAGCCTTTGGAAACTCTTCACTTCCTTTTTACTGCCAGTGTGTATTGCTGAAGATTTGGGGAAAGCCAGAACCATATAATGAAATAAAATCCCCTACACAATCCACCATCCTGAAAACAGCTGTGATGCAATGTGGTCTATTTCCTGCAAAACTTCAAATACTATGTGTATATATTTCTAATAGATTTGCATTTTTACTCTACCTCTTTACACACTTTTATCAATATTTTATTAATATTTAGTATTTTTGGTGTTCTCTCACACATCCTCTTGGAAGAATCCTTGTACACATCTGGAATGACTGTAGCACTGCACTGTACCGAACTGCTGAAACATACAGGGGTTTCCTTTATGTAGATTTTTACTATTATAGTGTCGCAGTAAACATTTCTGTGTTATTCTCTTTGTACTTTGAATCTTTTTTCTTTCTTTTTCCCTCCCTTTGACAATACTGTTTGCATCCATTGTCTTTACACTGAACTATATCCCCAGGCAATCCTTTTTAACTTCTTTTATTTTGAGACAGGATACCACTAAAATCGTTAAGTAGCCCAGACAGGGCTTGAATTTGCAATCCTCCTGCCTCATCCTCTCAAAATACTGAGATTACAGGCATGCATCCCTATGCACAGCAGTATTTTAGATTTTGATAGTTTTTGAATAATGATAGAGTCCTCATAGTGAAACTGCTAAGTTAGAAACTTCGCAATATTTTAAAAACGGGTTGCTACATTCAGTTGAAATTCTCCCAAAGAGGCAGTGTCAGTAATTCATCCCAGCAAGATACGGGGTGCGCGCACTGATCACTGTATTCTCACCAGGGACTGGAATAGTGGGGTTATTAATTTGGTGGGTGATCCCCGAGATCTTGGTTGGTTGGTTGATTGGTTGGTTGGTTTTTAATCCGAGTGGTGTCCGCTGGGCTGCTGTCGCGGTCCCCTGTGATCAGGGACCCGGGTGGCCATCAGATCGCAGGTTGGGGGTGTTCCTGTGGCCCTGTGGGGGCAGGGCGAGCAGGCAGCCTGGGGAGGGACCCAGTAATTATAAAAAGAAACCATCTGCTCCAGGGCCGATTATTAACCCGCCTCGGGTGCTGACATGACAGCGCCAAGCGTGGTTTTTCACAGGCAGATGGTGTATTTTTAGCTGGAATGAACATTTCCGTATTTCTGTGTTGGACACGTCTGGCTCTCGGCTTGCGGAGTGCAGGCTGCGGAGCAGGGCCGCGCTCGCAGGACCGCCTGCCACATTTGTTATTGCGAGGCGCCATCTAGCGGTCACGCAGGGCGCGCCCGCTCCTCACCCCAAGGCCGGGCTCACAGCGCCCTCTCCTGGTTACCGGCGCCCCCTGGAGCCCCCTGGAACGGAAGGCGGCTCAAGCAGGATACTGCTTGATGGGTTCCCTGTAGGAAAGCGCTGAGGCCTTCGTAAGGTTTTAGTAAGCTATGAGCAGAACATCAGCCACATCTCCTGCAACCTTTTTGCATATAAAACAGAATGTGTCTCGATCCCAAGCAAGCAACGTATGGCAATTACGAAATGCCAGGACTCATCTGAAGCTGGCAGGGAAGGGGCTGTCATCGGCTGTGGCTTCAAGTTGCCACGACCAGATAGATGGCTTTATTAGCTGGAGCAAGCTTCTTGGGCCCTTATGACAACCGCAAACTGGGACCGGTCACACTCAGCCTTGGAGTCAGATGTGGGTATCCCCAAGTCCTGGAAAAGGGAGAAATTGGACAGTGCCCCCTCCAGTACTGGGGATTGAACCCAGGACCTTCGCACTGTGCTGTAGCCCCAGCACCCGCCCCCTTTTTATTTTTAAATTTGAGACAGAGACTAAATTGTCCAGGCTGGACTGGAACTTGGGGTCCTCCTGCGTCAGCTTCTCAAAGTGCTGCAATTACAGTGATATGCCAACACACCTGGCTGAAAAGTGTATTTTTTTTCCTATCTATGATGTAGTAGTGACTTGTTTTATTTTTCTGGATTTAAAAAAAAATTCTGGATTTTAAGAGAAAAATTTTACTCATTCTTATTAGCAATTCAGTAAATGCAAGTATAATATCTAAGAGTTATCTGCTATAAACTAATAAATTAGTGAAAATAAATTCAAGTGATCAAACCCAAATACGTCAGGTCTGTGTGAAGGCAGGGTAAGAATTTGTACACACAGAGGAGGCAGGCACATAGTGATAGCCTTTTGGGAAAGTGATTTGAAGAGAAAAAAAATCCCAGGAACCATAAAATTGTACAGTCTTTCTAGCCAACCAATTTTACTTCAGGGAAAACATTCCAATAAAACAATTCAAATGGTGGGGCAGTATTGATAGCATTCCTGTGTACAATAGGAGGAAAAGGGGAAATTATTCCAAAGTTGAACAACAGGGAAATAGTACACTATATTTGTGGGCATTATAATAGGATACTAATAGCCAAATTTAATAAATAGCAAATGGGAATGTGCGTATGAAATTCAGTGGAATAGCCCTATATGTACTGTCTACCTTACATAAAATTCACACTTATATGCTTCGAGAAAGAAAAAGAGAAACTGCAAATGGTGCCCAGGATCTCATGGGCTTCCCGTCCCAGGAAAGCAGAGCTCGGAGGAACAGAATAGGCAGGCACAAGTCCCAAAATGGGGGGGGGGCATTTTAAAAGGTGTTATTTATGTGTGTCTACACCAAACAACGACAGCCAGGTCAGTTACATGGAGCCCTGGCGGTAGATCCCCAAGCCCCAGGTGCTGCCTCTGGGGAACGTGTGTCCTCAGGAGCCCCCTAGGGCCACCAGGCTCCTGGAGGTGTGGCCCCATCCGGTAAGTCCCCAAGCACAGCCCAGATCACCCAACCAAAGGTTCCTGAGAGCTTCATCTGATAAGCTATGAACACTGACTGAGGCCGGAGGGTGGCAAGCTGGAGTCATCTGGATGTAGGGTTCTGTCACCGTTTATATCTAGATGTCCCTTAAGAACCTCATATACTCATAGGCGGGGCTTTGGGGATGTGATTAATTACATGGGTTTACAGCTGGCTCCCTGTGGTGGGGGGGGGGTGGCCAGGAGGGGTTTACCTCCCTCCTCAGCTCTCTGCTTCCCGCCTGCATCTCTCCTTCCCCACCCTCTCTGCCATGCTGCCCGGATTTGGAGTCAGCTGAGTATAGATCGAAACCTCTAAAAATTGTGAGCCAAACGGAACCTTGCTTCCTTTAAAGGGCAGGTGTCAGGTATTTTGTTCCAGGGACAAGAAAGTGACTAAGGCAGGAAAGGAATACAGAGCAGAAATGTGAGCCACAGATCTAGAGTTAAATTGTCTAGTAACCGCATTTTTAAAACGAACAAATTGATGAAATTAATTTCATGATATACTTCAACCCAATGTATCTGATATACTATCACTTCATAGGTAATCAATATACAACATTATGGAGATTCTGTATTTTCAGTATTTTCCCCATGCAGTCTTTGAAACTGGGCATATATTTTATACCTAACAGCACATCTTAGCTCTGCCATGTCAAGCCACCCATGGCCAGTAGCTACCATACTGGGCATCATGGGTCCACAAGATATACGGTAGAAACTCTAAAATATAGAAGACTTCTCTTTTTGTCCCCTGGGGTTGCCATGATTAAAAAAAAAAAAATTCCCTGTAAGAGCCACGACGTATTTCTGTCCCTCCTTTGTTCTGAAGTCCAGCACCTAGGCACGTGTGAGGTCCCTGTAGAGACCAACAGCAGGTGGTAAGGGGCCATGAAGCACAGTAAGTCCCCATTCCAACCCCAGCTCATGTGTGGAAGCCCTCATTCCCAGGGTGATGGTACTTAGAGATGGGGTCTTTGGGAGATAACTAGGTTTGGATGAGGCTATGAGGGTGGGTCCCTCATTGAGGCATTAGTGCCCTTGTAAGAAAAGAGATGTGGCAGAGCCCCATCAGGCCAGCACCACGATGGTGGACTTCCAGCCTCCTGAACTGTGAGAAAAGAAATCTGTCACAGAAGACTGAGCTGGAAAGACCAGGTGGGATGTGGGGGAGTTGCAGGCTTGCTGGTGGCTTCCCAGATCCTGCTTTCCAGCCAGATTTTAGGGCAGGACATGTTCCCACTTGGAGAGTCCAGTGTGCCTGCAGCGTGAGTGAAGACATCTTGCCTGGACAGACTCAAACATCCTGGAAGAGACCAGCTGTCCTCCTAGGCCAAGCACAGAGAACCTGCGTCACCTACCACCACCACCTGCCCTCTGCATGTGGCTGGAGAGATGCTCCTGCCACAGGGTCTGGCCTCAACCTCTTTCCTCACATCAGGCTGCAGCGTCCTGGGCAATTATCTCATACTTCCCCAGCCCATTTCCTTTCTGACTGTTTCTCTTCTTGGGCCCCCAGTCTTCCCTCTTTTGACCTCTGTCCCCTGATGGTGACCTTGCTTCCTGTGTCACTGAGAAAAGGGAAGTAATTGAAGAAGACCACTGACTTCCTGTGTCTGTGCCGGGGACTGTCTTTCCTCCTAGGACTCCACAGTGACCTTGCTCTTGACAGAGGCCACCCCTCCCCTGGGCAGTGGATCCTGGCCCCCGCCACCCAAGGACACTGTTCCAGCCATTCTTGGCTATGTTTTGTGGTCACCATTTCCTCTTTTCTACACACCCTGCCCCCTCATCATGGACATGGATGTGAGTTCTCCAACAAGGAACCAGGACAGGTGGCTGGGAAAATAACAGTTGGCACAACTGAATAACGCCAGGCGAAAGGACGAAGACAGATCCCTTACGTTGTACTATATAAAAAAATTCGGTCAAAATAGATCATAGGTCTAAATGTAAGAAGTAAAACTCTTGAAGAATAGGAATATATCAATGATTTCTTAGACTGGGAAGTGTGAGGTCATGAGTTGAATCCTTGGTAGCAAAACAAAACAAAACAAAACACCCTCAAAATGGACACCAATACACAAATGACAAAAGAAAAAAAAATCAGTAAATGGAACTCCATTAAAATTAAAACCTTTGTTGGGTGTGGTGGTACAGAATATGATCCTAGCCCTTGGGAGAATAAGGTGGGAAGATCATGATTCCAAAGCCAGCCTGGGGTATACAGTGAGTTTGAGGACAGCCTCGACTTCCTAGTGAGACCCTGTCTCAGCCAAAACCAGAACCAAAACCAACCAAACAAACGAAAAACCCAACTAAAACTAAGTTACATGTAAAAAATTTAAAAACAAGAATAAATACAAACTTTCATTTATCATTAATAAATTTTTTTTTTACCCATACCGGGGATCGAACTCACGACCACGCACTTGCATGGCAGGCATTTATGCATGCTGAGCTAAATCCCCAGCCCCTCACTAATAAAGTTTAAACAAGAAGTAGAAGAAAATTACAAATCATGTACTATATCTGGTAAAGAACGAGTTTCTAGAATATATAAAAAACTCTGACAACTCACCAGTGCCAAGATGAATAACCTGATTTTAAATGGGTAGTAAGTGTATGAGAAGATGCTTAACACTGTCAGTCATCAAAACCACAACAGGACACCACCCCTCCCCTTCTGGAACGGACAAAATAAAGTTGGAGTTGTGGGGAAGAAATTGGAACCTTCTGGCATTGCTGGTGGGGATGCAAAATCATGTGGCCAGTTTGGAAACAATTTTACGGGTTCTCAAAATGTTAAACATAGAACAGTTAAACACAGACCCAACAATTCCACTACTGGGCATGTGTCCAAGAGAGCTGGGGGGCCTATGACCACACAAGAACACACAGACAGGCTGGGGATTTAGCTCAGTGGCTTAAGTGCCTGCCTGACAAGTTCGAGGTCATGAGTTCGATCCCTGGTACAAAAAAAAAAAAAAGAACACACACACACAGGAATGTTCATTAGCATCAGGGCTTCGTGTGTGTGTGTGTGTGTGTGTGTGTGTCGCCTTCACACTGAGCTACATGCCGCCCCTGCCCCTTTTCTGAGACAGGTTCTGGGTTTTTTCTTTTTCTTTGTTTTGGTTTTGTGAGATGGGGTCTCCCTTTGCAGCTCAAGCAGACCCTGAGCTCACTGCATGGCCCAAGGCTGGCCTCCGACTCTTAGCCGTCCTCCTGCCTCAGCTGCCCAGAGTGCTGGGATGACAGGCCCTTGCCAACGTGTCCAACTGCAGTTCTCATTTTGCTTGATCCATCGATCCGCTGGTCATTCCGTCCTCTCCGGGCCTCCACACTCTGCTCTTTTCCTTTCTCCTGGGTGGCTGCTGACCCAGAGTGCCCGAGGCTTTCCAGGCTCATCTGTCTTCCTTCTCCACCCACACTCCCACAGCTGCTGTCCATGCACTGCCCTGACCCCTAAATGTGTGTCAGCCCCCAGATTTCTCCCGCCTACTCAGTCTGCAGAGGAATCTCGAACTTTCCACTAAAAGACTCATCACCTCCGTTAAAAAAACCACACAACATAACAGCAGTAGCAAAAATAGTCTCCCCTTCAGCTTCTCCATCACAGAAACCAGGAACCTCCTTCCAGTTGCTGTGACTTCTGTCTTTCCCAAGTTCCCCACAGCCAACCTTCTGACAAACCCTCATTGGTTCTGCCTTCCGATCCAAATCTCATCTCTCAGCACCGGTGGCCCAAAGCGCCCCCTCCACTCTTCTCCCCTGCCCTCTGCCTCCCTTTCTCCTCCTGGACTCCTCAGCCCCTGGCCTCCCTGTCTCCTCCCTTCCTACCTCTTCTTTCCTTCTCTTTTCCCCACTTCCCCTTGGGTCACCTCAGCCCCATCTGGAAACCTCATTCGGAAGCGGGTGAATCCGAGTGGCCAGTCTGCTGCTGAAAGCTTCCTTCCACGGAAGACCGAAGCCCTTCCAAGGCCCCCAGGGCCCGTGTCCTCCCCGATTGCCCCTACTCTTGGCTTCATCCCTGCCCCGCAGCACCCGAGCCTCCTCTGTGCCCTAGACCGCTCCAGGAACCCTCCCATGTTTGCCCTCTCAACACGCCTGCTTGGATGTCCTCCTTCCAGTCTCTGCCCGGCTCTCAGCCTCCTCTCCGCCAGGCCTTGACTCAGTTCCCCCTTTCCATTGCTGTGGAGCCTGGAACTGGCACCCTCTCCCACTGGCTCCCTCCCCTCCCCTGCTTTATGTATCCTCAGTGCGGTTCACCTGCTAATAGACGCATTGTTTATAGACTCTTTTCCCAAAGGAAAGGATCTGTAGCAAGGTAGAAAGTGCCGTCTTTGCAGGAAACCAGGGAGAAAGCGCGCCCCCGGGGCCCCACGAAAGAAGGCTGGGTGCAGAGCCTCCTAGTCCTGCAGCCTGAGTGGGGGCGGGGAGAGAGCATGCTGTGGGGGCCCTGGAGACGCTTCCCCTGCCCCCTCCAGAGTCCCAGGAATGGACTGGAAATAGATTAACAGGAGAAGAAGCTGCACAAGTGTATTTAAACATCCCCGGAGAGTCACAGGCCCGTGGAAATCCAGTGTCCCTGTGTGGTCCATGCACTTGTCTGGCTTTCTTCACCCAAGAGAGGACGAAGACAAAGTGACTATTTTGAGGGGTAGTAAATGATTGCAGGTGACCAAATGGGCCCAGGGCTCAGAGAGCAGTAGCCAGTGACGTCCTGTGGGAACTGCAGAGGTCTGGGAGATGGGCAGTAGCTTGTGAGGAGTTCGGTCCTGGTGTCCCGTGTAGTGGCACTCTTTAGCCTTCGTTCCTGGAGACGCAAGTTTAGCTAATGAAACTCAGGGAAGGAAGGTGCCAGTGGTCTCCAGAATGGACAAGGGCTTGTGACCATAAAGCCTCTTCCGGCATCTGCTGCTCTCCAGGGGCTATTGATTGAAATAGCCGCATTTGGGGGTGAAACCCCCTGGATCCCCTCAGTGACATACTTTTTTAGTTGTGTTTCGCTGTCCTCCCTTCACTAGTGTGAGCTCTGGAGGGGAAGGAGTTAGGTCACAGTGGTCTCTGTACTTGGGGGTGCTTAATAAATATTTGCTGAATGACATGGATGAAAAGCCAGCAATAATTCAGACCCCAGGCTCCCGTAAACATGCTGATTGTCTCTCTGGAACCAGGCCTGATGTCCGGCAGGTTCTCAGTCTCAGACACTGCTCGGCCCAAGAACCTGGAGAAGCCAGCTTGGCCATAGTGCACAATGTCCGAGACCCGAATGCCAAATACTGCCACACCCCGCCCCCCATCTCAGTGTGAAGGACTGATAACACCAAGTGCTGGTGAGGACATGGAGCAACTGGCACCCATAGACTCGGCAAGTGAGAACACAAACTGGTGTAACTACTGCAGAAAACCGACAACAGCTACTCAAGCCAAATATACACGGCCTGGTTGTATACCCACACTTACCACCAAATACGCAGAGCATGATGGTGTATGCCTGTAATCCTGTGAGAGACAACTCCAGTGACTCCCCTTGAATGCAAAACGATTACTGCAGCTTTGATTATTTGGAGACTTACTTCATTATACTGATATGTACAAAGCTGTCTAGGGTTATTTCCTTCTCTCTTCACTTGGTTCTAAGCATTGCAAATAAGGCTAGCTAAGGTACTGGTATGTAATCTCTAAAGCCAACAGACAATCGCATAGTGCTCTCAGTGTGAAGGATTGAGCACAACAGGATGTTAGAGCTAATAGCTTCAGCAATGTCAATTGAGTAGGAGCCTCAAGGTAAGAGGCTATGACTCCCCAGGCACAAGAGTTTGCATATCAGAAACCAAAGTGACAGCCTCCCAAAACAATTCAATTGCTACCTTAATTAGATTGTGTGAATTGATCCTTCTGCATATCTTTATCTCTGCAATCTGTAGAAATACTTTTCTTCCCACCTGGCCAGCCACCTCAAGTTACTCATGTAACTCCAGCCACCCCCCTTCTTCACAGATAATAAATTCTAGGAGAGGCCTAGGATCAAGGCCTTTGCCCACATGTCCTCAGCAGGATTAGATTTAAGACCCCTTGGCTGACTTTAACTTGGAAATATGTCTTGGTGTTTTTACTCTCACGGTGGTTTGCATTGGTGGTGGTAGATTGGAATTAACTTGCTGGGATTCCAATAACGTCTCAATGGGATTACAAATACAACCTTTTGGATTGTGAGGAAAACTAGAAAGAGGATGACAATACTTGGATGACTGTACATAGTATTTGGGTTTACAATATAATCCCAGCACTCAGAACGGTGAGGTAGGACAATTCTGCTCCTAGTTATACACCCACAGAAATCAATGTTTTTGCTGGGAGTGGCAGTGCATGCCTATAATCCCAGCACTCAGGAGACTGAGGCCAAAGGATCACCATGAATTCAAAGCCAAGATGAACTACATAGTGAGATCCTGTCTCAAAAAACAAAAACAGGGCCAAGGATTTGGCTCAGTGGTGTAAGCACCTGCCTGACAAGCTCGAGGTCCTGAGTTTGATCCCCGGTACCAAAAAAAATCAAAAACAGGGCCAGAGATATAGTTCAGTGGCATGGCATCTGCCCTGGCAAGCATGAGGTCATGAGGTCTACTCCCCATACCAACAACAAAAACCAAAAAGAAATGAATATTTTTATGTCTACTGAAAGACACACATGGGGACATTTGCAACAGCTTGACTCATAATAAGTCGAAACTAGAAATGACCCGAAGAATTGCCCATCGGCAGTAAAATGAGTCCAAGATCATGGGGGGCCCTAAAGAATGCTCCCCTGCAAAGCGTGAGATTAGACCGTGGGTACCCACAACACCCATAGACATAATGTGGAACACAGAAGAAGTCAGAGCAAAAAGATACCAAAGGTGAGGTTCTGTCTGGTACAGTTACATTTTAAAACGAGCGAATCCGGAAGCCCAGGCAGTTTGTCTTGCCTGCACACACTGAGGGCAGTGGTGGAGGAAGCCTTCCAGGGGGGCTGGAGGGCTGAGGGGTGCTCACACGTGTGTGTAACAGCTCCCTGAGCTGCACACTTCGGATCTGTGCCCTTTGCAGGATGCAGGTTTTACCAGAATGAGAAGAGGGGAGGGATGAGCAGCCCGCTGACTCACTGCCCCCTCCTCTGACCTGTCTATCTGACCCGCTGCTAATTTCCTCCAAATTCTTCTTTGAAGACATTGATTTTCTCAGCTCACTACTTCGACCTCTGGGAAGATCAATAGACGGAAACACCCTGCACCTGATCGGAGGACTCAGGGGGCCTTTATGAGGTAAATTCTGGAAGACACTTGGCCCTTTGCATTATTGTTCTCTCTATACTGAGGAAGGCAGGGCTGGCTTTGTCTCCCCAAATCGGGGTTGTGTCTGAATCACATTCCTTTCTAGGCATTTTGACTCATGTGATAATCAGCTTGGGAGGCCACAGACACAGGACTGACTGAAGTGTGGAACTGTTTCTGACTTGAATAAAGGGAACAACCACGGCCCATTGTTCTGTTTTTGTATCTTGGAGCCGCCCATTGTTGAGTGGGTTTCTCCCTAATTGAACTGAAGTCCACACAGTGCTCCCCTGCCTGTGTCCACCCACCACAGCCTCATGCTAGTGGTGAATCCGGACCCTAAGACCCTCACTTCAACTTTTCTTATTCAAGAAATAAAAAAAAAGCAAAAAACAATACAGTGGTTCCTCAGCTCACAAACTTAATTCTTTCCATGATTCTGGCTGCAAACCGAATTGAAGGAGAATGGAATTCAGTGGTTAGGTCCCATGCTGACCCTATGGAGAAATTTGATTCCATTCTTGTTCAATTCAGTTCACAGTCAGAATGGTGGAAAGGATCCAGTTCGTGAGCCGAGGTGCTACTGATTTGCTTTACCTACCTTCCTTGGGAATTCCTCACAGTGGGACTGTGACCTCGGGGACCAGCCCTCCACCTACACAGCTAGGAGGAGGTGCTGTTGATCCCGCAGATGAAGGGCAGGACATGGAGGGCCCTGGTTGTCCAGATCCGAGTCCTGGTCCTACCTGAGGCTGAAGGTGAGGAAGAGGGAGCACCCTAGATGTGACCACCAGAAGGAAGAACAGTTCGCAGAATGGCTTCCCGGGCTGGAGTCTCCAGGTGGAGGAAAAGCAGACTCCATGACTTACAATTTAGCCCTAATGCAGAACACAAGAGCTTGGGGAGGCCACGCCCACCCTCAGGTGTGTGACACCCTCTTCAGCCCTCAGGTAAAGCCTTGTTGGAAGCCCGGGCCCCTCTCCACAGCACCACGGTGACCCACCTCCCTGGGGCAGGGCAGCACTTCCAGCTCTAGCTCAGGGCCTGCAGGAGGAGGCTCTCAGGTACTGGGTTATGCCAGCAAGTGGCCCCTTGGCTGAGGGCTGGGAAGGTTCAGAGGATTTTACTTCTTAGGAGGGCTGGGTTACTTACTGTTTGGGACCCAACAGAAGGCGTTCTGGTGTTTTATTATTTTATTGATTTATTTATTTTCGAGACAGGGTCTCGCTCTCTATGTAGTCCAGGCTGGCCTTGAACTCATAGTGATCCTCCTGCCTCAGCCACCCCAGCACTGGGATTACAGGTGTGCAACTCCACACCCAGCCCATTTTGATATTCTAAGGATGCTGGTAATTTGCAAACCGTGAGGGGTGTGTGTGTGTGTGTGTGTGTGTGTTTATAGGGTCCTTGAACCCTGGGTTTACAGCCCAGGTGCTGCTGAGGGCAGCTAGCAGACTCTTGTAAACACAGTGCTACCGAGCAAGAGTAGCAGCCCCAGGGGCCTCTGGGCAGCCAGGCCCAGGTGCTCTGCTGTCTCCCAGTCAGAAGCCACAGTGGGTAGGAGCTGTTTCCTGCAAAGCCTGTTTGTGGGGTCAGAACGTCTGGCAAGACCCCCAAGCTGATGCTCCAAGGACTGAAATTTCCTCTTGTTTTTGCCCAAAAATGTCTGGCTCTGTCTGCACACCCCAGCTCTTTCCTTCCCTGCCTGCCTTTCTGTTTGGAATGCCAGAACATTCCCATCAGAGCTGGACTCTGGTGGCGAGGGAATGGGACGAGCCAGGAGGCTGCGGAGGGGTCTGGGAGGGCAGATGACAACTCCCAGCCGCAGCTCCTCTTGCAGCCTTGATGTTCCGTGTTGAGGCTGCGCATGGGCTCTGGGCCTGAGTTTCTCAACCCAAACCATGATGGACGGCATGGGAAGGAGGCCTGAGCACCCAGGGGTTCCTGCCCAGCTTTCCTGGGTGAGGGCATGGGCTGCTCGCTGCTTCACCTCCCAGCTCCTCTGACTGCAGAAGGGAGAGGCTGAGGTGTCTGCGAGGGTGAGTCCATGCCTTGCTGGAAGGTCAGGCGGGAGGAGTGGGGTGTGTGTGTGTGAGTGTGTGTGTGTGGTGTGCAAGACCAATGCCCTGAGACAACCCAAGAAGGCTTCAGACTGGAGGTGGCATCTGTGCTGGGTTGGGCAGGGCGGGACAGAGCTCATGGGCAGAGGAGGAGGATGTGGGCATGGCACCGGCAAGCAGGTGTGAGGTTGGCCAGCAGATTCCTCTTCAGATTCCTTGTCAGGTTCCCGATATTTTGCCCTCTGGTCCTGCTCCTGGGGACAGGTCCTAGTCAGCTTGCTAAGGGCTGAGGCAGAGGGTGCCTTCTGTAGAGGGTGAAGTGCAAAGAGAGAGGCCCAGGGCTGGAAGGCAGGCTTGGGGTCAGAAAGCCCCATAGGCAGAGGCGCCCCCTTCCCCCACCCCCACAGCCCAAGGGAGGGTCACTTCCTGCAGGCACAGGTCACAAGGATGCTGAGTGGAAGTGGCTGCCTTGGTCTGCATGTGTGGCCCTGGAGACCTCAGATCTGGCTGAGAACTGGGTCAGTGTCTTAGTCACTGCACCTTTCTGGTCCCCCAAGTCCCTGCCTGAGTGGCGCTGAGCCAAGGAGTTGACGACTTCCTCCAGCAGCCTCTTCGTGGCTGTATTCAAAGAACAGCCTAAGGGAGCAGGGAACACCAGACTGCCAGCATTCCTCAGATGCCACCAGCCTGGGTGCTGCCCCAAAGAAGAGCCTGGGCCCAGGTCCGCAGGCAGGCCAGACAGTATCTCCCCAGAAAGCTCTGCCTGGTGGGCTGTGGAGTACGTGTCCTGCCTCTGCCTACTAGGAAAACCCCTAGTCAGTGTCCGAGGGGAGCCTCCTACTGGTCCTGCTCCTGTAGAGCCCTGTCATTTAGGGGTACCACCCAAGGTGGCTCCAGTGTGAAGCTTAGACAGGGGTTACCACCCACTCTGCCTCAGCGCTCCAGCCCCATTTCCTACTTGATTCACTTGTTTAACATGTGCTTCGATCCAAGGACCAGATAGAACAGACGACTTAACAAAGGGACCCAGTATCCCATTCATCCATGACGGTCCCCAGGTCCCCAGCTAAGATTCCACTTCTTAGCTGTGGTGACCAGTGCTACGGTAAACAAGTGTGTGCAGCGTCTCCGGTGTGGTGATCTCACTCCCTTTGGATGTGAACCCCGGTTTGGGATTGCTGGATCATGTGGTGAGCTATTTTTGGTTGAGGAACCTCTGCACTGTGCTCCATAATGGCTGTACTAATTTATGTTCCCACCAACTGGGTATGACAGTTCTCTGCTCTCCACATTCTTCCTGGCACTGTTTATTGTGTTTTTTGCTAGTGGCCATTCTGAGGTGAGATGCTATCTCACTGTAATTTTGATTTCCATTTTCCTGATAGCTAATGATATTGAGCATTTCTTTCATATATATATATATATATATATATATATATATATATATATATATATTTGACCATTTGTATTTATTCTTTGGAGAAGTGTCTATTCAGATCATTGCCTTCCCTTTTTTGTTTTTCAATTGGTTGACTTGGTTTTTATTGCTGTGAAATTTTCCAGTTCCTTATACACTCTGGATGTGAATCCTTTGTCAGATGGATAGCTGGCAAATATTTTCTCTCATTCTGTTGTTCTGTGGGACAATTCTTCATTCTGCTGATTGTTTTCTTTGCTGTGCAGAAGCTTTTTTGTTTTTTTTTTTTTGAGACAGGGTCTCATGAGTAGGTCAGACTGGCCTTGAACTCACTATGTAGTCAAGGCTGGCCTCGAACTCACGGCAGTCCTCCACCTCAGCCTCCCAGGGCGGGGATTACAAGTGTGAGCCACCACACCTGGGTTTGTGCAGAAGCTTTTTATTTGATATAATAGCATCTGTTTATTTTATTTATTTATTTATTTTTGGTCTTTTGGAGACTGGGTCTCACTATGCAGTTCAGGCTGGCCTTGGGCTCACTTTGTAGCCCAGACTGGTCTCAACTTGCAATGATCCTCCTGCCTCAGCCTCC
>PVJX010040713.1:0-15047 GCA_004027295.1 Dolichotis patagonum | reverse complement strand
GGAGCAAACTCACAACCATGTGCTTGCAAGGCAGGTGCTTATGCTGCTGAACTAAATCCCCAGCCCCCCCCCAAATTGCAATTCTAACAATTGGAAATGTCCTTAAAGCTGAATGGTGTTTCTCATATTGACATTTGAGGTGATGTCTCCTTCAAGGATGGAGCGGGGATGGGCACTGTGTGTCTCCCCAGCCGGATCCTGTGGTGGCCTGGCACACGATATGCGGGGACCATGAAGGCCTCCTGCTGTTCTCTGGCCCTGGGAAAGTGGCTGTGGTGGGCAGAGTTAAGTGCTAATAGGGTCAGAAAAGGGTAAAATAAGGGGAACACTCAGCAAACTGCCCAGTGGCCTTGTGGCCTACTGAGTGCTGGAAATGGACAAAGCCATTCCTCTGTGTGCCTTCTTTATCCAGGCTCTGACCAAGGTGGGTGTCACAGGGAACAGATGGGTCATGATGGTGAGTGAGGCCACCCTGGCTGCAGGGCCTGGAGGAAAGGGAGCAGGGGGCTGATTTCAAGTGAAGGGCTCATGGAATATCTGGAGTGACACACACCCTGGAGCAGACAGCAGGGAGGCGCTCGCTTGGAGATTAGATTGTTCTCGCTTGGGTATCTAAAAGGTGGGCCACTAGGAGAGTTAGGGGAGCCTCCAGGTCAGAGGCTCTGAAGCCTTTCAAAAGGACCCCATGGACTTTGAGGAAATTCTTTTTCTTTTTCTTTCTTCTTTTAGGGAAAAATAACAAAAAACAAAACAAAACAAAAGGGTAGAAATAACACAGAATTAAAAAAACAGTAAGAAATCACTTGTTGATAAACTATATATTATTATCTTAGAAGTAGTTGCTCAAGTCACAAATCAAAACATAAAAAGTGGACAATCAAACAATGACAGTACGAACTATTCTGTTTGATGAACTAACAAAAACTTAGCAGTATGGTTATCTATCTTGCACACATACAGTTATATTCTTTAGAGCACTTTCTTTCCCTTTCATTATTAAAATATCTATTATACATTTTGGATCTTATTAATCTTTCAGTTTATTATTATTATTTTTATACTAGAGAGACAATGTGATATTTATAAATGTGAGTCTGATTTATTTCACTTATGAGGATAGTCTCAAGTTGTTTCCATTTATCTATAAAAGCTTCAAGATCATCCTTTTTTATAGCTGAGTATTATTCCCCTGTATAAAAATACCACATCTTTTTCGTCCATTCTGCAGTTGATGGGCATTTTGCTGATTTTCAGGATTTAGCTATTACCAATTACTTGAGGAAGTTCTTAAGAGTGTAGTAAAAGCTGTCACTACATTGGTAGTTGGCACAAGTCATACCCAGAATGGGAGCAGCACATCAATGGGGTGCAGAATGCTCTGAGATGTTCTGGGTTGACAGCCACTTTGGCCTTTGGGCCTCTTTGTCGGGGACCCTCTGGATTGGCAGCTAGAGGCACAGTCTGAGACTGGAGGGGTCATCGGCTGGCTCAGCCTCATTAGTTTAGGAGTGTGCGTGTCTTGTGCTTGTGTGTGGACAAATGCATGCCCTACATGCTCCCAAACAGAGCTGTGAATACACCTTCCATTTCCCATGTGACTGAGCTGCCTGCCACAGAGCCTTTTCAAGGGAAGGTGCAGTGAGAGATGATAGACAGACTTGGCATTTACAGAGCCCTTACGGTGTGCTGGATACTGTTCTCAGCACCTTACAAGCATTAACTCATTTCCTCACCCTACCCCTCCCTGCATGCTACAGGCTCAGGAGTGTGCGCAGACATGCACATGCAGAGCAGCAGAAACTCAGGCTAACACGCCCGGGGTGGAAGCTGCACCCTTGTATGCAGAAACATACAGACATATGGACACGTGCACTCATGCAGATGGGCTTAAATAGCATGAATGTACAAAAGAACACACACACGCACACACTCAGATGAGACGATAGAGGAAAGACGTTCACAAAAGTTGTGCAGAGAGCAGCTAAGATAACGTTGCTGTCTTCACAGGTTTTGCAGGCCTGAATACACAGGGTTGCAGATGCAGAAAAAGGGGCAGAGAGGTCACAGAGCCACTCAGGGCAGACCTGGAAACCAAAGGGTAGTCAGACTCCTGAGGCTATTATTTTATCACCCCAAGGGGGCTTGAAGTGTGCCACATGGGGTGTGCTGTGAAGCGTGAGCCGTGCTTGCCCCCGCCCAACACCAGCCGTGGCCACCACTGTGAGGCGATAAACTCAGCCCTGACTGCAGATCCAGCGTGTGGGCCAGAGAGATGAAGCTGCACAGCCCGGTCTCCGGCAGGGAGCCCTTGTCCAGCAGCACTGAGCCTGTTTCTTCTCCTAGGGCGGCATGTACCCACAGCGGTCACCCAGGATGCCCTATCAGCAGACTGTGCCTCCTCAGCTAGGCTGCTACTCCAGACAGGTGAGTAAGTGACCTCCCCTCCTCTGTCTCAGTTCCACGAAGGTCTTTGGGTTACAAGGCTCCTTCATCTTTGTCCACCTGGTCATCATCTGTACTTCTGGCCCACGGTTGGCTCCAGCGTGCAGACACACATAGAGACCTGGGTGGGAAACACAAACCAGGGCCCCTCCGTGATGGTAACAGGGAGGGTGTAGTGAGAGGTGATGGACAGACTTGGCATTTACAGAGCCCTTATGGTGTGCTGGATACTGTTTTCAGCACCTTACAAGCATTAACTCATTTCCTCACCCTACCCCTCCCTGCAGGCTACAGGCTCAGGAGTGTGCGCAGACATACATATGCAGCGCAGCAGAAACTCAGGTTAACACGCCCGGGGTCACTATGTGCCACGTTCCTCTCTAAGGGCTCCACCTGCACTAAATGAACCTTCACAACCAGTTTGTGAGTAGATTACAGACGAGGAAACTGAGAAATAGGGAGATTAAGTAATTTGTTTGAGGTCATACAGTTAACAAAATTTTATTATGGCAATCGATGCCCTCAATGTTTCAGGGACTTCTAACAGTGGACGTTCAGTTCTCACTCATGAGTCTAAAGGTTGGCTCATCTGGGCTGAGGCTCAGAGCTGGACCAAAGATGCAGGAGCTGCTGTTTTTCCAATAAGGATGGGAGCAGTGGGGGCTCTGAGGACACTCGCAATGCTTCCACAAGCTTCAGCGCAGCAGTGATACTTGGAAATGTACACCTGTCTTCCATGGGCCAGAACAAATCACACGGCTCTGTGAGCATCAGTGGCCATAATTCTGTGTTGGAGGCTACAGGACCTCCTGTTCGATTTGAATTTTAGATCAATGATAAATATATTTTTAGCATAAATGCTCATATGTCTGAAACATTGGATGAGGACATATTTATGCTAAAAGAGTATTCATTGTTTATGTAAATATCAATTCAGTTGTGTATACTGCAGTTTTATTTGGTAGATCTGGCAACATCCTGTTCGCAGGTAGGTTGGAAATGAAAACTTGGCGTCTGACTATGCAGCCTGGCACTCCCAGCCGCCAGGCTTTGCCACCTTTTGTACACAGTTGCATTAAAATACAGTATTAAAATACAGCACTGAAAGCAGCAGTGCAAACACACACACTCAGCAGCAGGTGGGAATACAGACATGGTTATACGCATGGACCAAGCAGCCTCAACACACACATACTAACACCTACACACAGCGCGTGGTCAGAGGTGGTGGGTCTGGTGCAGGGTTGGGATGTGAGGAAGGCTGCTGGGAATGCAGGGCATAGAGGGCTCAGAAGATCAGCTTGCCATGTCCCCAGGTTGGCCTTGCCCCTCACATGCACGTAGATGGACACTCCCATGCCCAAACTCTAGGTTCTTCTGCTTCACCTCTTTCCCCAGGGAGCTCTCCCTTTTCTCTGCATCTCTGACCTGAAATACGCTAGGCTGTTTGGGAAGGTAGAGATGGGCCTACAGGTACAAACCACTCTATTATGTGGGCTGGGACTGCTTTGTCTGCAGTGAAGCAGGGATGAGAGAGTCTGCCTCGGGGAACCCCAGCCACATTCTCTTCACCCCAACAGTGACATTTCTACCTGCTTCAAAGAAAATATTTTTAGACAATTATGCATGTGCACGTATGTGCATATATTTGAAGACAGAAATATAAAAGCATAGCAGAAGATTTAAAAACTCAGAGTCAGTCATTGTTTACTGGTTTCTGACATACCCTTTAAGCCACATCTATTTAGATACACATCTCTATACAAATGAAGCATTCCAGGTAGGCTGTTCTGCTTTCTGGAGACAGTTTTGCAGCAGTATACAGTATACAGAGCCCTGTTGGATGGCTTTTGTCCGTCCCAGGGAAACATGGTACATTTTCAAACAACTCACCTGTACTCAGAGAGCCACCTTCGCCGGTCTCTTCTAGGGCCAGGCCTTTCCTCCGGCCACAAAGAAGGGACAGTTCCTTCCTCGGGCTCCACAGGGGCCTTAGGCAGTGGCCTTCTGTGTCTGCCTGATGAGCTCCTGGCACACTCGCCCTTGCTCCCCTGGATTTCTGTGCCTGTGTCCATCATCACTGGGTCTTGTCTCCTCACTGTGGGAACAATGGCAAAGACCAGGGAGGGGCTCAGCTTTCAGAGATGGCACAGTATGCAAAGCTAGAAAGGGGCACAGGCTCTGGGCATGGCCTGTGGGTGATTTTGTTTTGTTTTGTTTGACTGGGGATTGCACTACACTACATCACCAGCCCTTTCTTAATTTTCAAATTTTGAGGCAGGGTCTTGTTAAGTCTCTCGGTTGGGCTTGAATTTGAGTTCTTCCTGCCTCAGCTTCCCAGATTGCTGGGATTTCAAATGAGTGCCACTACATCTAGCTCCCACTGAGGTTCTAACTGCAGTTTAAAACTGAAGACACCCACTGAAAAAGTCACTTGACTTGTCCAAACCTCAGTTTCCTCATCTCCAAAATGGGAATAATAATGGCCCTACCTCACTGGGCTGTTCAAAAGTTTCATGAGAGAATCTATGTGAAGGTCTGGCATCCACTGAGCATTCAAACGTGCTGATCTGAGTGGGTTGTTACTGGCTTGAGGCACGCAGAGGCTCTCCTAGTGCCATTCTCCTGAGCATCAAGACTCCAGAATCTTGGTGGTACAGTGGAAATTCAGAAGTTTCACTATGTTTTGACTGAAACTACCCTCAGCACACAAAAGATAGATATCGGCTCCATAGGAGACAAGGTTTTTCTGATTTTGTCAGCGGTAGAATATAGTGCTCAGGAGGTAATGAACTTCCTGTCATTTGAGTTATTTAAACGGATGTTGGTGTTCCCTCTCTCCTCCCTGGCAGTCATTCGCGAGGCATGTGCTATTGAGCAGTCACTGTGTCCCAGGCACTCTCTTGAAGCTGGGAGATGTCAGCCAGTAAGGCAGGGAACATCTAGGCCTTGTCAGGGACAGGTGAGCAAGAGCTCGGTTCTTGGTGAGAGTTTCTTCAAGGTAGTCTCAGAATCCCCCTGAATTCTTGTCTTTCCCTTGGGTTTGAGCTGAGCCTTGTTGTCCATTTGCCCTTTCTGCTAATTTTACACTATCAGATTAGGTAGCAACTAGCCATGTGTGGTTCTGTAAATTTAAATGAACTTAAATGTAAAATTAAATGACATTCCCAATTCTGTTCCTCATTTACACAAGCCAGACCCCAAGGGCCCAGTGGAGCCTTATGTGGCTACCATGCTGGCCAGTATGGACAGACCACTTCCACCACTGAAGGAATTTCCGCTGGGCAGGGTTGTCTTCATCTTGGAATCTGCCCAGATCGGGAGATAGAAGCCAGTGCTATGTAAATCACAGCAGATTTGCTTGGGATAATAAAAGCTTTAAAAATGAACAAGGAGCTTTGGGGATGGTTATTGACAGAGGGAAAGGAAGAAAGACAGAGAAGAGAATGGAAATAATGTTGGATTGCTATTTATTATGTGCTTGTCTTTTTACTTATATCAAGTAACATGATCCCCTCATGCTGTAGATAGTGTTTGTCCACTTTACAGATGAGGCAATTGAGGCTAAGATAAATTAGGTAACTTGCCAGCCTCACTTAGCCCTGGGCTTTTGTCATCCATACATATTGTCTGCTATGTGCCGACATGGACTAGGGACACAGAGGCTGGGCTAAATTACCCAGTGGCAGCTGGGTAACTTAGGGGTAAAGCTGGGAGACAGTGACCTCACCCCTCTCTCCTCTCTGACCCTCAGGTGACACTCTACAACCCACAGCAGATGGGCCAGCAGATCTTCCGGTCTTCCTATACCCCCCTGCTAAGCTACATCCCTTTTGTCCAGCCCAACTACCCATATCCACAGAGGACACCTCAAAAGCTGCCCACCAATCCCCGAGACCCTTCTCCCATGGCAGGAGATGGGCCACAGTACCTCTTCCCCCAAGGATATGGGTGAGTCCTGCACCCACACTGGAGGCCCCGCTTGTATTTGGGGGGCTTCTGAAGAGGGGAGGAGAATGAGTCGGGGTCCCTGGACACCTGCTTGGTCTGTGAAGCTCATGGCTGTGGGGCATGGCACAGTGTTCTTACCCGTTTGCTTGGTTTACAACAGGACGTGGCCAGGTAATCCCCTCATGACTTTCCTTCCCACCGGCTGCACCCTAAAGTTCTTGCCAAGCAAATCTCCTGAATACCCCTTTGACTTCCCAGGCGGCATCATTTCCCTGGGTCTAAATTTCCAAGGCATTCCATGGCACGTGTGTGCCCCAGGTTGAGAAATTCAGTTTCTAGGATTAGGACCAAGTTACTCAACCTGACATTGATTCTCATCCACCCACTTTCTCTGTGGTGTCTGCCACACACCCCCAAACTAACATCCTTTCAATCAGCATTTTTTCAATATCTTGTTAAAAGGGATAAATGCTAGAAAGAGGTTTCAGTAGTCAGACCTGTTTGGGAAAAGCTGTGAGAAACAACGATAAAGAGATTTCTTAACTGTTGGAATTCTCGGATCACTTGATTTCCTAGGGTGTGTGGGGCACCTTTGAGAAGGTGGTCGATAATGTTATTTGAACACCATAGCCACAACCCTAGTCAGCTCTCTCTTCCCACTCCCATTCCTTTTCCCTTGCCTCCCCCTCCTTCCTTGTTTTTGTAGAATACATCATGGTGTATTTCACCCAACATACCCTAGGAAGTACTGTGTTAATTTCTGTAGTTAATTTGAATTTAGCCTGCAGGGGACCCACAGATGAATAGGAACCACTTCCTCTCTTCAGAGAAAAGAGAGCAGATGAAAGGTGGGCATAACATGTTAGTGCCCTGGCAAAAAAAAAAAAAAAAAAAAAAAAAAAAGGTAGCCCTGAGGCCCTGGAGGAACCCTGCAGTGAGTAGTGGGGGGGGGGGTTCAACAGACAAGGGGATCCGGGACCACAGGTGGGAAGGTGCACAGTGAGCTGGAAGCCTGGGAATCGAGGCTTCTGGCTGAAGTATTAGATTTATTTCTGAAAGAAGTGGAAAATAGGATTGGAAAGGGGAGGTTAGCATTCGATTATTAAAGGCTTTTGCTGCTAACCCTGGGGAGCCAAGGATTTGTGCACTCAGAGTGAGCTGATGGGTAGAAGAAAAAGAAAAGGGGAAGAAAGAGAATGGAGGAAGAAGGAGAAAAGATATAGTCTGGAGACGGACCTGGGGATCCAAACAAGAGGTTATGACTGGCCTCTCCAGTGTAGGCCAGCAAATATCCCGTATTCCAGGCTGTGACTGTGGACTCAGGAGATTTGTCCTGAGGAGGGAGGGTGGCCCAAGGTCTTGGTTGGGTGCAGAAAGCACTGGCCGGAAGCAGTAGGAGTGGAAGAAGATGAGATGGTCTTTGCACGTCTGCAGAGGTGCAGGGAGATGGGGAGGAAGGAGTGGGAAGGAGACTGAGGAAGTAAGAGGGAGGCTGGGGAAAGCCAGAGTATTTCCTCCTCTTCAGGAATTCACTTCTGGGGGGAAATAAACAACAAGGAGATGAGCAACAAAACATGCGACATCAGGTGCTGGGGAAAAGGGGAGGAAGAACAGAGAGATTTCTCAAGAGAAGATCTGAGGGAAATGAGAGAATGAACCGTACATATATAAGGAAAAAAAGAACTTAGGGTAGAGAGGATAGAAAGTGCAAAGGCATCCAGATGGTAACATCTGGATGGTGCACAATGAAAGAGAGAGTGAGGGCGGGCAGAATTGAAATCAGAGATGCTGCCAGGGCCAAGGAGATAAGACTTGGTAGGCATGGTGAGTTTTCTTTTAAAAGCAGAGAGAAGCTGTGAAGACTTTTAAATTGTTGAGGATGTGCTCTCATTTTCTCTATGAAACAGATCATGTTTGCCATTGTATGAAGAATGGACTATACAGGGATGAGCTGATGCAGAGAGCACAGCAGGAGCCTTGAATACTGTTCAGGAAAAGATGCTATGGAGCTTATGAGAGTGGTGAGTGTAGGAAAGGTGGAAAATGAAATGATCTGGGATGTTCATTTTCCTGACAGAATTGTTGGGACTTGATGACACTTGCATGTGAAATGTGGAAAAGAGAAGAGCCAGTGTGGTTTGTAGGTTTAGACTTGTACAAATAGATGATTGCCAGTGCCAAAATGCTAAGGTCAAGATGATTAGAGCAAGGATCTGTTTGTTAAGAGTTCATTCTTGGACACGTGAACTTGGAGAAGCTTGTTAGACAAATGGATGATGGACAAAGGAGGCTAAAAGGCAGGGAATAAATTTGGGAGTCATTAGCATACACATGATACTTAAAGATATGGTCTTAGGATGGGATAGCTAAGTAGTATGTATATATAGAGAAGACGCCCAAGGACTGAGCCCTGAGACATCCAGAAGATAGTAAGGCTGGAAGATGTGAAGGAACCAGCACAGGATCTAAAAAGGACCTCTATTGAGAGGGGAGGAACACTGGAGACTCAGGAAGGGCGCTGGAAGCCAAGTGCAGGAAGTGTTTCCAGGCAGAGAGAGGGAAAGATGGGGGAGTAATGAAAACTGAGGCTCCACAGGAGGGAGCACAGGGAGCACCGAGAATGGTGGTGGAGCATAAGAGGGCTCGTGAGAGCAGCACAGGATGGCACAGGTGAGGCTGCGTAGGGCAGGAGATGGTACTGCAAGAGCCTTAGTGAGGATTTGGCCTAGAACACAGTCTAGGGTGTCTGTAGAAGAGAGAAGGCAGGAGACAAAAGTGTATGAAATGGGAGAAGGAAAAGCAAGGGGCTTCCACCAGGTCTCAGGGAAGAGTGAGCAGAGGTGCTGTACTGTGCATCTTCCTCAGGGCGGGACAACCATGCAGTGTATCTTCCGAGCAATAATACATTTTAGATTTAAAAGGGCACGGGTAATAACTACACTGAAAACAGCATGGTAGATGCCCTGGCACCACCCTCACCTCCTCGTTCTCCTTTGCCTCTTCCTCTTCCTTATCCTCCTCCTTCCCCTGCTCTTCCTTCTTTTCCTCCTTCTCCTCTGGGGAGCATCCCTTGATAGCTGTAGTCCACATGGATGGCCCCTTGTCGTGGCCCTCTAGCTTACTTCCTATCCAGGCTAGGCCCTTGGTCCTTGCTTCCCATTGGAAGTCGCCAAAGTGAAGCAGCCAGCTACATGAGATGTGGCAATCAGATAGGACGTTTGTCATGAGAAATTTGTTCCTATAATTGTTACCACCTTTATTTTATATAACTGAGTGAAATTCTGGATTGTCCTCATAATAGTATCACTTTAATCATTTATTTTCCAAAATGACTTTTGAAAGAGAGAAAAAGAGTGTGTTTACACTCTTGTCTAGTAGCACCTCCTTCATGGTAGAGGCCGGACTAGGTGCTGCCTATAAAATAATCAGTCACCCAGGTGCTTTTCCTGCTCTTGAAGAACTTATTTTAGTGAGAAGTGACTGAAACATAACCAAGGCCTAGCTGGTCCAGGGATATTCCTAGAGAGAGACAGATACTGTTTGTTACCAACTGAGGCGTTCCAAATTAATGCAGTGTTGTGTTTCCATTACCTCTTCCTTCCTCTCCCCGTCCTCCACCCACCCCGCCTTTGTTGTTTTATCAATTCATGGGAGGCTGCCTGGGACGTGAATCTGTTGTGTAATATGCATCTGCCCAGCTGAAAACTGATTGAGAATCCCTGGATTAGACTAAATCTAGCCATTTGCTCAGTTGCAATTTGTATGGAGCTCTGTTCTCATTCATTCAAAGTATTCTGGCAGATGGGTGAAGAAATTGTAATGGGATCCCAGGAGTGGGAGTACGTCATCTCATCTGGAGAGTTCAGGAAAAGCTTCACATAGGAGATAGCTTTTGAGCCCAATGTTGAGGTATGAATAGGAGTGTCTCAAGAGAAAGGGCAGAGGTGTACATACCTCTTCTCTTTGAAACTGAGCCTCCATCTTCTTGGCTCTTCCTTCTCTCAGGGCCTAGCAAAGTCCCAGATGCTTAGTGATACCTCAGCGTTTACTTCTCTTAGTTATGTTGAAATGAAGGGCCTGGTATAGGCAGTTGCTGGTCATGTAGAAAGTCTCCCTGGAATTGTCTGAACTCTTGGCTTCAATGCCCGGGCCTGCCGTTACGTTCTCTGATGTTGTGGACACACCTAGTCCCCTAAGGCAAGTAGTGTGATCACAGGCATATAGGTGACAGGCTCAGCTCCATGAAGACTTCCTTCTCTGCGGTTCTGGCATGGAGAGTTTGGGTCCCATAGAAGCGACTCTCACAGGCTTGCAGCAGTTTCCTGGTCCAAAGTAATGACACTAGAATTTATTGGCCTCTAATTGTGTCATTTTAATATTTTATTTTCCAAGAGCCAAAGTTTTTATTATGTTAAAGCTTTTAGCCTCCAAGCCTGTCACAGTCTTCACAGTCTTCAACTGCCGCAGAATTAATGCATTAATTTTTTTCTAACCTCTCCAATAGCATCAGGAATTTAATCATGACAGCTATCCTTCCTCTCTTTCAGGTTCAACTCAACATCTGGTGGGACCCCGATGAACAGCCCTTATTTTTCCTCCAGTGGGAATGGGATCAATTTTTAGACTTCTTTTTTTTTCCCTTCTCCCCTTTTAGCCCTTTGATCTAGGCTAAGGGCTCTGGCATTCTGGACTGTGTGAGAGCTTGCTGTGAAGTTTGGAAAGCCAAGACTCAGAGCAGGTCGTGGCCAGAAAACAGCAAGCCCAGATTCACTGATTAACCATCTATATTTATGACGCACACACAGCCTCCTTCCACACAGCACAAGCCAACACATCTCTCCTGTTCACACTCACTTGCTTGACCACACGGGCACCTGTATTTCGCTAATACCAGTGAGTTTTATTTCTGTTGTTGTTAACATAGGAGTAAGGCATTTACTTTTAGGAAGTTTGTATTTTATGATAAAACTCTGAACTGCGTGAAACACATATGTCTGTTTATTTTTGTTACGATCTGTGTAATCTTTACTGCTCATTTTTCCCTGCGGAACTCGACATTTCTCGAGAACATGAAAAGACACCATAGGCTGGAGTCGTTAGAGTACTGCTATCTAAATGTGGTACCCTAGGAATCAAGGTTGGGGACTTATCTCTTCTCCTGTGATCTACTTACTTCTCAACATCCCACTTTATGCATCCTGCTTTTTGGATGTTATGAAAGGAGTGAACTCACCCACATTTATTCCAAGTGGAGGCTTTATAGAAAGTCCCTCTTAGACACAAGATGGAAAACAAACATGGCCTGGAAAACAGTATCAAAGTGAACCCTAAATGACAAACTGTATCTAATGTTGTATGTCAGTTTCAACCCAGAAGTCAACCTCAACATTAATGGTGCTGCCTTGATCTGTCTTGTCCAGCTATTAATAACAACACTGACAGCACCCTGATCGCCTTTATGGAGGACATGCACATCCGGAAAGAGGAAACTGCATACATTGTGATAGCACACATTCTTTAACTCTCTTAGTCTAGGCCCTCCACAGGGCTTGAGCTTGGAGAGAGCCATAGATGCATTCTTTGTAGGCACTCCAGGCAGCCATCACTGACCAGAGTTGGTCTGCGAAATGAAATCCATGTGCTATTCATTACAAACACTAACAAGATACAATTAAACAGGAGTTAAGGTAAGGATATACTCTCTGTGTATAAAATGAACTATGCATGTACATGACAGACTGATACCAGTTCTAAGCTGTCCTGCTAGTCCTTTTGGTCACCTGAAAGCTCAACCCCACTGTGAGAGCAACATCTAGGAGCCCTGCTTGTGACAGAAATTAGAGCTAGAAGGTTGAAAGTCACCCAGCATCTTGGGATGACTTCAAGCCCAGTGCCCACAAGAACCTTTCTCTTAACCTTATCACATGACACCATTGGCCTCAATGGCATTTCTTTCTGGATTCCTCGAAACTACTTCCCCTCCTAAGTTCCCTTAGGACTGATGGCTTCTTCTGTTCACCATGGTTTGGAAGTCCTCATGAGTCCTTTTGCCTCTACTTTCAGTATTTATTGTTTCCTCAGTTTGTCAGTTCCATTAATGGCACTAGTATGAGTTGTGAGGATTAAAAGATAATACTTAATATACACTTATTGTAGACTTGCATCATTAAGCCAGTGGAGTAAAGATGTTTCTGTCTCCCTTCTCTAGAAACTTACTCCTGAATAACAAAGTGTGCAAGGAAACCAATGTAAGGTCCATTCTCAATAGAACTGGGAGAAGATGGCATCCCATTGTTTATACAAAGGCAGAAATGAGGTGGAGGAATGGTAAATGCCTGAGCAGAACAGGGGAATATCACATCAAAATGCTTGCCAAAGGAGGTTTCAACAAGAGGCAAACCCTGTTTCCTAGCAGACTCTTGAAATCTTCAGGTACTAGAGGTCACAGGTATTTGGCAGTATTGAAGGTGGGTCTGGAGAAAGGTGAAACCACAGGGTTGATGTACTGAGTATCTCCTATCTGGCCCTACAAAGTCAGGGGCCACAGGTAGCTCTGTAGAAGACAGGAGACAGGAGACAGAGGAAATTTCTTCCTCTGAAGAAATTTATAGACCATACGTAAGGATTGTGGCTGTGAGGACCATAGTGAAAAGTGAGGATTAAGTGAAACCTACATGCACACCAAGTGGTAGCAAGGAAGCTGGAGGCTCGGGGCTCAAAGCAGGAAGCAGGGGAAAGGTCCTCCGGAGAAACAGAATCCCCTCAAAGGCTTTCTGAGGTACCAATGGGAGTTTACCTACAATTAATGCCCTTTTACGAAGAATGTCCAATCAACTTTTAGGACTTGATGCTGAATAGGAATAGTATGTTCCTATTCAGCGGAAGAAAGATCAAAACAGAGGTAAAAAGAAACTAAGAGAGACAATAATATTCTAAAAGATATAAGAAAGAGTCATGCATTTAAAAGATAAGGACAATATATACATATTAAAATACAAGAAAATTTTTGGAGAAAGTAAAAAAATTCTACTTGATTTAATTTTATTTCAGAGAAAGGTTGAAAGTTATTATGGCATCATATTTCTCAACATTAACACTGGAACCTAGAAGATCCAGAGACAAAGGATTTATTTATTTGTTTATTTATTTAGAGAAAAAAAGCAAAACAGGAAAAAGGGTAGAAATAATGCAGAATTTCAAAAAAATATCAGAAATCACGAGTTAATAAATTACATATTGTTATCCTAGAAGCAGTTGTTCAAGTTACAAAATCAAAGCATAAAAAGTGGACAATCAAACGATGATAGTACAAACTGTTCTGTTTGATAAACTAACAAAAACTTAGTAGTACAGTTATCTATCTTGCACACTTAAGCATACAGTTATATCTTTTAGAGCACTTTCTTTTCCTTTCATTATTAAAATATCTAGTATACATTTTGGATCTTATTATTCTTTCATTTTATTATTTTTCATTTTATTTTTCATATTTTTTATACTAGAGAGACATATTTACAAATATGAGTCTGATTTATTTCACTTATGAGTCTCACGTTGCCTCCATTTACCTATAAAAGCTTCAAGATCAACCTTTTTATAGCTAACTATTATTCCATTTTATAAAAACACCAGGGGCTGGGGATTTAGCTCAGTGGCATAAGCACCTGCCTTGCAAGTGCGAGGTCATGTGTTCGATCCCTGGCACCCAAAACAAAACACATCTTTTTCATCCATTCTGTGGTTAATGGGCATTTTGGTTGTTTCCAAGATTTAGCTATTACAACTTGTGCTGCTATAAACATGGGTGCACATATATCACTGTGATATGACCTTTTCAGTTTTTCTGGGAAAATACCGAGGCGGGAATAGCTGGATTGAATGGAACTTCCAATCCTAGTTTGTTGAGGAATCTCCATACTGATTTCCATAGTGACTACACTAGTCTACACTCCCACTAACAGAGGAGAAGTGTTCCTTTTCCCCCAGAGCCTTACCAACATTTGTTATCAGTTGATTTCTTGATTAGAGACAAAGGATTTGAGAAAAAGTTTTAGTGGAAATTATTTTAATTACAAACTCAATCAGTGAAGGCAGAAGGGGGATGTTTTCAGATACTCGGAGTCCCAAAGCATTTAGCTCCTGGTACATTTGTCAGGAAGGGAAGGGACAGGCTAAAATATGATGAGAAGTTCAACTGACATAAACTCCAAAAACAACAGGTACCCAGTGCTGGAGAGAAATTCAAGAGATCCTTCAGGTGACAAATAAGGAAGGACTTCTGGAAGACTGAGGCAGGAGAGCTTCAAGTTCCAGCCCAGCCAGAACACATTAGTAACTTAATGAAACCCCACCTCAAAAACAAAAAAGTTTGGAATGTAACTCAGTGTGAAAAAGTCCTGGGTTCTTTTGCAGCCTCTTATGTTGATGGAGATGAAGAGTCTGAAGAAAAAGCAAATGGTAGATTTTTCAAGGAGTTGAGGCTGGAAAATTGTACAGTGAATTGTTTTATAGCAGTTGGTAGGTGTGTGGGAAGATTTAGCTATAAGTTGAAATAAAAAATGAAACAATTGTTATTAGCTCAGTGGTGGATAATATTTACATGGCCCTAATAGTAGAAAGCTCAAATATGGATTTAGGCAGAAATGGTGACGTAG
>PVJX010040712.1:0-15041 GCA_004027295.1 Dolichotis patagonum | reverse complement strand
TTTGCCTTGGAGCCTTCCCTGGCCTATAGTATGAATTCTTGCTGTATAACTGTTACCTCTGCTTCACTCTCCTAAAATTTACACTGTCATTTTCCAAATAACTTCTGTATCCCTCCCAATCTTCTATATCAAGGTGAAGCTTAACTGTTTTGGTATGGTAAGTTTTCATTTGTGATACGATACTAATAGCATCAAACAAACAAACAAACAAACATCTTTCCTGATTAGAGGAGTAACTCTTGTCCCTTGTGGAGGCTATGGTAATGTATCCTTTACCATAGAAAACTAAAATTTCCCACAACTGTGGTTGACTTCAATAGCGTTTGATTATGTTTCTTCTAGGCTGGTCCTGGCATAGATAATAACTGTGAGCTCGGAATAAAAAAGCAAAATGAAACACAAACAATGCCCTGAGGGCCATGGATTCTGGAGACAGGTTGACATTTGAGAGATGAGAACAGCAAAATGTGACTTTTCTGGGTTTTTACAGTGTTTGGCCTCAGGGCAGACATATGGGGTAGTTGGAATTGGGGGATTTGCCAAAGAAGCAGAGAGCCACACTCAGTGTAACCAGAGCCTTTGGAAAGTGAAGGGGAATCCTAGCAACCGGAAAGCTACAGAAAGGAAACCAAAGCTTCTGTGGGAAGAGGGTGCTGACATCTTTGTTGATCTCAGCCCTCCATGGATGGGACACATTCTAAGCAGCTTATTTAAGGGTAGAAAACTGATCTGCTATTTGGGCTACTGCCCAAGAGACAAGAGTTTACAATTTAAGCATAACAAAGTTACTCACTTGCTGAACAAAACAAAACAAAACAAAAGTAGCACTATTTTGAAGAATGTAACAGAAGTCAGACTCCTACCAAATGTTCACGATGTCTTAAGATGCAATCTAAAATTGCTCTACATAATAAAAACAAAAATATGACCAATTTTCAAGAAAAATAGCTATAGGCACTAGAGATGATAAGTTCTTGAAAATAGCAGGCAAATATTTTAAAGTAGCCATTATAACTATACATAATGACATAAAGGAAAATATACTTATGGTAAATGAAAAGACAGGATATTTCGGCAAAGAAGTAAACCCTACTAAACATAAAATTCTTGAACTGAAGATTAAATTATCTGAAATAAAAAAAATTCACTTGATGGGCTTAACAGGAGGTAGCAACAGAGGAAAGAGTCACAGGTCTTGGAAATAAACTTAGAGAATTAGCTTGTAGGCAAATGATTAAAAAAAGACTTTAAAAAAGGAAATAGAACCTCAGATGTCTCTGGTAAAATATCTAGATGCTTGCAATATGTACGATAAAAACTCCAGAGGAGAGAAATAAAAGAGGATGGGACAGAAGGAAATACAGTTTAAAAATAGTGTCCCAAATTTCTCCAATTTTTGTGTACATTATAAATTTATAGTTGAAAAATTCAGCAAATACCAAGTCACAGCACAAAGCCAAAAATAGTGAGACAATCCAGAAAGCAGCCAGGAAAAAACAAATTATGGATAGGACAAAAATAATTTTGAGTGACAACTAAGCTCTCATCAGAAAGAATGAGACCAGAAGACAACTGTAAGGATCTTCAAGAACAAACAAAAACAAAGCAAAACAAAAATCCCAGCAGCATCAAATTCTATATTCCCCAAAATATTCCTCCATAAATACAATGTTCAGATAGAAAATTACAAGAGAATTCAGAAAACTTCTTATCAGCAGATCTGCCCTGGAAGAATTGCTAAAGGAAGCTCAGGAAAAACAACTCAGGAAAAACAGAAACAAGGCCAGAAATTTGACTCAGAAAGAAAGGAGGGAGGGAAGAAAGGAGGAAAGAAAGGAGAGGAGACAAGGAAGGAAAAAGAGAAGGAAGGGAGGAAGGAGAGAAGAAGAGAGAAGATAAAGAGTAAGAAGGAAGAGAAGAGAGAAGGGGAGCGTTAGAATTGGTAAAATATTGTTGATCATAATTTTAAACAAAACACTACCACATAGGTTTATAATGTATACAGATGTAATACACATGACAATTACAGCATAGAGAGTGGAGGTAGCTAAATGGACTTGTATGGTTGTCTGTGTCTCACTACATTTTAAACAAAGCGGCAATGTTTTATCTAAACAGCAGTGTGGGTTACACTTTTTAGCCACTTGTCAAAGCTGAGTAAATATATACTTCAGAGTGGTATATTTTACTGCATTTAAATTTCACCTCAAAAATTCTACAAACAATATTGAACTCTAGTTAATAATATCCCTGCTGAAATATTCAGAGAGAGAGACACACAGATACATATTATCTATTGTGAGTGGCCCCCAAAATAAGAAAAAAAAAAAATGCAGTAGCTAGAAGGATAGATGGAGGACAGGCAGATGAAGAAAGCTTAGTAAGATTCTGTTGCTGTAATCTAGGTAGTGGGGTACAGTTGTTCACTGACAAATTTTTGATTTTGCTGTAGGTTATAAAATATTTATGATAAAGTGTTGATATGAGGTTTAAAATCCATTTATAAAGATTTAATCTGATCCTTTATTTTTTATTAATATTTATTACTGACTTTAAGACACACATGTCAAATCCAACTGTAAAAATGAACACAGATTTCAGGAATGTTCTTAATAAACTCTAAATAAAAGTGACATTTCTAAATTTCTTCATTTAGCAGTGTCACTTTTACATTTTTGTGAATTAATAGCCAGTATTTTCAAATATTGATACATATCTTTTTATCATGATGGATTTGTAATGATGGCATCTTTTTATAAAATATGAATTTTAATGGCTAAATTATATGGACATGTTATATCGTGTGACGTGAATGAACAACAGGAGTAAATTAACCTATTATTTGACACATCCTTTGTTTTTGAATTCTCACATAAACCACATAATAAAAAGTCACAGAGAAACAATCAAGAATTAGCAAGGCAAATGCCTTCTCTGCTTCAACAAATAAAATCAGAAGACAGTAGAGCAGTATTTTTTTTTTTAATTTAAAAGAGAATAAAACAAAAGGGGGCAGTACAGAGCAGATCAGAAGAGGACAACATAGGCAACACAGTACTTTACATTAAGTCAACTGGACATCAACAGTATCTTAACACCATATCTCTTACTCTGCTAAGAGCAGTATTTTTAAAATTTTGATGGAAACAGTTTCTAATTCATAATCCAATACTCAGCTTGTCAGTAAGATGAATAATGAAACATCTTTTAAAAATTGCTGTTTTTACCTCAGGAACATTTAGCAGTCTGATCTTTGACAAAGGGGCCAAAAACTTAGCTGGAGAAGAGGTAGCCTGTTTAATAAATGCTGCTGGGATAACTGGCTATCCAAATGCAGACAATTAAACCTAGACCTATACATCTCACCACACTAAATTAAAATCAAGATAGATCAAAGATCTAAGCATTAAAGCAGAAATAATATCCTGGAAGGTGACATAGGTAAAGTTCCTGAAGACATAGGCATAGGCAAAGGCTTTCTGAACAGAAGTTCAGGTGCACAAGATACAATATCAAGAATTCACAAAGGGGATGATATCAAATTAAATTCTTCTGCACAGCAAAGGAAACAAGCAATTGAGTGAAGAGACAGCCTACAGAATGGGAAAAAATTTTCTGTAAGATATTCCTCAGGCAGAGGACTAATATCTATAATATATAAAGAACTAAAAACATTAGACCCTCCCAAATAAAAGCCTCAATCAAAACATGAGCAATTGAAATAAATAGACATTTCTCAGGAGAAGAAATACAAATGGCCAACAAATACATGAAAACATTTTCAATATATCTGGCCACTAGAGAAATGTAAATTAAAACATCTTACTCCAGAAAGAATGGCCATCATAAGAAATCAAATAATAGGAAATGCTGGTAAGGCTGCAGAGGAAAAGGAACTCTTCTTCAGTGTCAGGGGGAATGTAAATCCTTCTTCAGAATGAATAACAGCAGTGATGCTGGTGCCTTCGTAGTCCTCCAGCAATGAACCACAGCAATGTTGATGCTGCAAAGATAAAACATAGATAGGCATACAATAAAAACCAAGTAATAGCAACAACTACGTCACCAGTGGTAATAGGAAAGAAATCAGCAACCATAAGAAAGCTAAAGACCACCTGGATACTGACATATCATAAGAACCAGTAAGAGCTACAACAGTATATATCACCCTTCCAATGGAAGAGAGTCATAATAATAATATAGATGTAAAGATAAAGTGAATATTAAAATAGATGTCTACTAACGGCAACAGTACTCAAGCATTAACAGTAGAAAAGAATTTAACAATAAAAGCATAGCCTTAACTGAATATCTAAGAGTTAGTGAAGCTTAATTGGGGTACTGATAAAAGTCAAAGGAGTCAAAAGGTGTAAAATAAAAGAAGTCAAATTTAGAAAACAGAAACATAAAGCGCAGATAGAAATGAGATAGAGTACATAATTAAAGAGTAAAAGAAAATAAGGTATGGTTGAAGAAAAGAACAAATGAGAAAACATAGAAAAGGGGGGAAAACAAAGAGAAAAAGAAAAGTAAAATGAAAAAGAAAACCCAATCCTCCCAAAAGAACAACAAAGAAGAAGAGAAATGAGTTAAAAGACTTCTTCCTTGGTTTTGAATGAGTTGTTTCTTCCCAGGCTCTGCATTATTGGCATCCACCAGATATGGCAGAGCGACAGTGAACCTACTGCTGAGCCCTCTTTGGTTTGCACACCCACAGTTTGGCGTGTGAGTGCTCAGTCCTTTCCTGTCTTTCCTGCTGGGTATGGTTGCTCAGTGACACCTGCCTCAGGCTGCATTCACTTCAGCTGCTCCCAGTTTCCATGTCTCTCTGTGTGTCCCAGCACACTGCTTCCTTCACTTGGCATTGTGGCGCCCTGGCTTGTGAGGTGTCCCCTTTTTCCAGCGGTCCCTCTGTCCATACACCCTGGGCCGTGGCGATGGTCCAAACCCAGGTGTAGCCCTGAATTAATAATTCAGTGCTTTCAGACTTGTCCCCTCTAAAAGCCACATGTGACCAGCCTAGCTTCTCATCACAAAGGGTGAGATCTGGGTGTCCTTCCCAGCCTGAGCTTAGACTTCTCATGGGTCTGTGTCCAACCTGCAGCCTCTCCACAGCTTTCTCTTGTGGCTGTCTCCCACCTAATCACAGCAAAAAGGTGAGTCCAGAAACCATGACTTGTAGTAGTTATTCTGTAGCTCAGTCCTACTCAATAGATCCTCCCTTCCCAGATGACTCCTGATTAAACAAATATGGTGAGTATTGCAGTGAATTTCTTCTCCAACTCTAGAGTGCCGTGTAGAAGGAGTCACTTTCAGAGTCAAGCCCCGGGCTGTCTTTGCAGTTTACAGTCACTGTGACTAGCGCTGTTGGCCCTGTCGTTGTTTCTCCCTGGGGCTGCTGTCTCTCTATGGTTCACCTTGTGCTTACAGGTCAGGTCCCCTCCTGGGAGCAGGGGTCAACTTTCCAGGCTGCTTCTTTCTTTATCCTGTGTTGTCTTCAGTTTCTCCAGTTTCTTTGTGATTTCTAGTTTTCTTGTCAGCTCTTTCTTAATTCCAGGAGCTTTACTTTCTTTTAGCTAAATCGTGTTTTTTTCCCCCTTGTTTCCTCTTTTGAGACAAGGTTTCACTGTGCAGTTCAGGCTGGCCTTGAACTCATTTTGTAGCCCAGGCTGACCTCAAACTCACAGCTATCCTCCTGCCTCAGCCTACCTAGTGCTGGAATTTCAGGCATGCCCCACACACCCGACCTGATTTTAAAATCCTTAATGTAGATATGAATGCTCTTTGCAGGTCTAAACTGAGACACCTCCAGATCACAAGAATGTGTCAGTGGGACTCACAGAGCCTGAAAATCCCCCTCCTGTGACTCCACACCATTGGCTTTCAGAAGCCGTGTCACCTGTCTGACACTGGTTCTGGACAGAATTTCTGTCCTAAAGACAGAAGAGCAGTTATCTCTGAAGTCCAGCTGACCTGAGCCATGACCACAGGACAGTTCTGAAGGCTGCTGACCAGTGCATGGCTGGGAGGGACCACACAGTTCCCCGTTGGACAAAGGCTTTAGAAGGATGTCACGGAGACTTGTACTAGGCATAGGAACGGAGAAGATGACTCTGACTTCTCTCCAGCCTGAGCGTCTGTGAAGGAATTTCTTCTTCAGGCCCTGTTTGGAATTGCTGCTGGCTGGTTAGCATTTGGGGAAAATGTTAGTATCTCTGGATGGAGTCCAAGGAGGTTCCCAAAGTGGAGAGGAGTTGACAGAACCTACCATACACATTTGTACTAGCTTTTGAGTGTCCTTAGGTATCCAGTCTTCGTAGGTACAAGTCTCAGTCTATTGTTTCTCCTGGTGTTTTGTGTCTGTGAGTGTTCTCTGAGAGCCCAAGTGCCTTGGACTTTCATCCTGAGAACTTCACCAAAATCTGGGTTTAATTAAGTTGCGTTAATCTACAAAGAATGATGTTTGCTTTTGTGATGTTATCTAGAGGCACTTCCAGCCCAAGAAGGCTTTAATTACATTTTTTTGTGTGTCCCATAGAATTTCAGCTTCAGATTGTGATTCAGGTTGAAACTTTAGGACAGAATTTTCATCTTCTTCTATTACTGACAGCTAAGTTAAACAGAAATTAATACACGGGGATTTGGCTTTCGAGGAAGTCCCAAGCGTGCCTCCTTAGAGATAAACAGCAGCTTGAGATGTACCGTAATTAGCACTGCCTGGTCCAGTGCGCCCAGGTAGACGTCAGACAAGCAGGCAGGCGAGCAGAACAGCTGGACCCATCCCTTTCCAAGAATTCCTTTGTTCTTTCCATGCACCTTTGTGGTGGGCCTCACTTTCTGATTGGGTAAATATTAGCAAAGCAACTACACTTCTGTCCCTATAGGTTGATTGTAGTTTGACCCGCATTGTACCCATGCTATGATTTTGCTGCATAAATTACCCTGACCGAGGGCACGGGTGGCCACCTACTCGGGACCCCTCCTGGAAATCCATGAGCTCTTCTCCTCCTCCTGGTTTCCAGTAAAACCCTCCTGTCTTCCTCCTTTGGTTTGAGACTTCATCCCTTGATGCTGTGAGATCAAGAACTTAGCACGTCTGACAGCTAGCAGACTGGGAGTTGTTTCTCCCATATTGCTTCTGCCTGAGGCTGTCTGAGGCAGGCAAGCTTCTTTACAACTTGCCTCAACAGGGCTTTTGATTCTTTGGTCTGCGTTTTGTCCACTAGGGGTGTCACTTACAGCGCTCTCGCTTTGTGTGGCAGTCTCTGACCCGACCTGCCCTGCCTGAGATTTTCTTCTGTGCCCCTTGTCATAGGCAACCAGGAACTGACATGTTTTCAGGACAACTTTCAGTGTCATGCTTACCTTCTCCATGCGGCTGCTTTGTGATTTGGGGTCTCCAAGGGTTTCCCTAATGTTCCTGTCTTATCACCCTCTCACGGAAGGATTTATGACTTCAGTGACTACGCACATACACAGATGTACTTGGATATGCGCGTGTTTCGTTGTCCTACTATGTATCCGGAGTGAATTTCCAGCTATCTAGTTGTTACCTAGTGGACTGAAAGAAGTAGAAATATTTTGCTTTTTTCCATGCTTTATTTCTGCCTGTTACTTCTCCACCTCTCCTCTTTTCTGCTGTCTGTCTTAATTTCCCTTCTTTTTTAATTATTCCATTTTTGTTCCTGGTCATTCTATTTTTTTTCATGTGACTTTGATGTTTTCTTTCTTTTTTCTCATATCTTTATTTTTATATGTTTCTTTTCTTTCTTGGTGATCTTTCTTGTCCTTTATCCTTGACTTTTCTTTCTTTTTTTTTTTAAATCACTTATGCCATTTTCAACAGAAGCTAAAAATGTGCTCATGCTCTAATACAAAACTTATCAATGTTTATTCAGAAAATAAATTTAGCAATCGCTAATTAAAACAATAAGGTTCTATGTCATCAGAATGGAATATGCACTGACTAGCGTGATCTTCATATAAGTGCTCAATAAATGTGTTTTGCTTTCGAACGAAACTCATTAAGGGTTACGGCTCCGCGGTAAGCACACCGTGCGACGGAAGTGTTGCCAAGTGGACCGTACCTGGGACTCCGTCAGGCCTAAGCCGAGGTGACACAGAAGCCGATGGAATGTTAATTGATAGCAGCTGGGAGGCTGGCATCCTTGCAGCCAGAGGAAAGGGCCAAGGATCTCTCAGCGAGCGTCAACCTTGTATTTATCAAAGACCGCGGAGACTTTTTAATGAGAGTGACCTCTGGTTGAAATTACAGTGGAGGGGGAAAAAAAAGATAGTAATCTGGGGGCCCGAGTCCTGGCAGTTTCCACTTAATACCCACTGACTCAGAAAATGAAAGGCATGGAATTCTCCTCATGGGGACTTGGCCGTAATAATTTCAAACCCGGTTAGATGGGCTCAGCCTTGTTGGTTAGCAACACGGGAAAACACACTCCGAGGAGAAGTGAGTTCCCACACTGAAAGTGCCGTTGCCAGGCTCTCGGCTGACCGTGGACAGGTAGCGGGAGTTGGATTTTTCTCTTTGAGAGGGGGCCCTTGGCCCCTGGAGTGGACGGCCGCTCTGTGTGGGTTTGAGGGGTGTAGGGTGAGTGTTTCTCGATCCCAGCTGGCTGTGTATCAGCAAAGATTCTCATGAAGTGAAACTACTTAAGTTCATACAGGAATAACGTCACGAGGCCTCACCTTACTACGGTTCCTGCACGGGTTTGGGGGCCCCTTCCAATCTTGTTTTGGAGCCTGAGATTTCCCTAAGAGGAACAGGGATCACTTTGTCCACTGATGAGGTCTCTGGTCTGTGAATGCCCAGCGGGGCATGTGACTTGATTAAACTACGCTCCTTAGACTTTGGGGACTTTGGAAATGACGTATGACGGTGTTTAGCTCTAGGGTAACGAACTGTTGTTCCGGGCCCCCCCCCGACACGTGCTCCTAGTTTCTATGCCTTTTTCAAGTACATTCTCAACATTGCTGCATTCTATCTGTGAACACTTAAGAATCCTGGCTACTCTTGGGACGGGTCAAGGTTACATCTGGTTGGTCACAGAGAGGGTGCTGGTCCACGACACCCTCTTTCCCTACTGATGTGAACAGGTACAGCACGAGCACACGTGCCATCCTGTGAACAGTTCTGGGGACGGTGAACCTTTGGGTCTGCCTGGCTTTTCCCTTTCTCTCTTTGCCTCAGAAGAACGGAAGTGACTTTCCTTTTACATGTGTTTTCCTACATGCAAAAATGTTTCCCTCTGGATAAAGAGCCATTCATTCAGGAGACAAATTGCTGTTTTCATTCTTGGAACCCAAAAGTCATGCTTTCAACAGTGTAATACCCGGAATCATCTTTATGTTGTAACTATTAAGCAGTATTTGTTTCAGTCATGGATTCTACTTCTTCATGAAGATTTCAAGAAATGGACAAAGAAGGCATATGGAACGGACAGACCTACTTGGGAATGAACCAGCCTCCTTTTCCTTAGAAGTTACAGGAAAGGTATCGTAAGGTCCATTACTATGCCCGTCTGCTATAAATCATCACCTGCTATGGTAACCTTCACGCTGGAGGATTTCATGTACTCTTTCCAAGCTGGCAATCTAAAGAAGGTTGATCGATTGTACTTGGCCTCAAAACTAAATCTTGAGGTTTATTTGGATGGTAGAGAAGGAACAGATAAAGAAACTATATAACATGGTCTCTGAGACCTCAGCTGTGCAGAGGAAGGACTTTTCGTGAGGAAGGGGGTTCTGAGCGGGCATGGCTGCAGCTACCACCATCTGGAGGGCCGGAGCGACACGGGAGGCTCTGTGCTCTGACAAGGAGAGCTGGAAGTCAGGAAGGGACCAAAGGGTAGAGACCAGCGGCCCAGCCGAGCCCCGCATGGTGCAACCTTGTGGTTTGAGCTGTCAGGGACAGTTCGCCCCAGCCTAGAAACACTGAAGTAGCTGCTGACGTTCAAGTCTGTGTCAGAATTTCCTCCGAAGCTGGAAAAATTCAGATTCCTGGGTACAGGCCAGCCCCACTGAATCAGGCTCTGGAGATGCAGTCCAAAGACGTGCATCTCTGGAAAGCACTCTTAGAGATTCTGATGTCTAATCAGTTAGTATAGAACTACTTCAAGACACCGAAGGGTTGTTCACTACTATCCCATTGTGCATGCATGGATTTTATTGCTACTGTAAACCATGTTGCAACAAGCACTCCTGTTCCACAGACACTTGCCTATTTACCAAGAATAAATCCCTAGAAATAAATTCGGGGTGTGCATATTTTTATGCATTTCGCAGTGTAATGCCTATTGATCTCCTACACCTGAATCACTTAGTGCTTTGGCTACTATTAGGTGCCAGCACTTACTGCTTCACCTCCTTCCTAACTCGAGCCGGGCGTGGTGGCGCATGCCTGTAATGCCAGTACTCGGGAGGCTGAGGCAGGAGGATCAGCCTGAATTGCATAGTGAGACCCTGTCTCAAAAAGACAAAAAACAAAAGAAAACAAAAACTTAGCTGTAGGCATTGCATAATTTTTGTCACACACCTGAAGACTATCTGACTGTACTTTTTTTTTTTTTTGGTACTGGGGATTGAACTCATGACCGCCTGCTTGCAAAGCAGGCGCTTAAGCCACTGAGCTAAATCCCCAGCCTGACTGTACTTTCATTGGCCTTTCTATTCCATTCATTTCCGTGTACTTGGATACCGTTTTTAGATTGGACTCTGGAAAGTGCTTTTTGCAAAGGGTGTGTGTGAAAGTGGGGTGCCTCTAGGACATTGTGAGCCAAGACCCCCGAGGGGCCTCAGGAAGAAGAAAAAGCAAGAAACGTATTCAGCACATGTTGTCCTGTGAGTCTGGGGAGGTGGAATTCGGGGCAGTGGTGCTCGGTTGATTTGTCTTCCTGAATTGCTCCCTGTCGGGGAAAAGTGCTTCTCAGGATTACTGAAGGCAAGGGTCGTAGCGCTGGGGCGGGTGACCTTGCACACAGGAGGCGAATTCTCCCTGAACAGGTGGACACTGGAAAATCGGTTGTTCAGAAATGGGAGAGACCAGGTTCAGGAAATGCAAGACAGTTCAGAGTGGGGTTGACAGATAACTACAAAGAGTTTCTAAAAATTTTAAGAAATATCCAACAGGAGATTGGGCTTTCTAACAGTTGCCTGAACAAGGGCTTAGGCTATTTTATCTATATTTTTTTTTACATCTCAGGTATTTTCTCTGTGTCAGATGCTCAGGAAATATTTTCTTTGATTTGTTGTGTGCCTTTCCAGTATTTACAATGACTTTTGTTTTTTGGCATACATACTTACTCTGTCCTTTTATTGTTGATACTTTTTGTGCCTTACTTAGAAATTGCTTATTCCAAATTATGAAATCATTTTCACATGTGTGTGTATGTGCATGCATGTATGTATACTTTCAGTGCTCTTAAGTTTCCTTTCTTAACATTTAATTTTTAGTCTTTACGAATGTTTTTGTTCATATATTTCCATGTAGGCAGTGGTTGCAGTGCTATGCACTGAATGGCCAATTCTTTCTTTAGAGGTGTAAAATCCCACTTGCTTCCATAATAATTTCTAAAATGTATTTCTGAATAGTTTCCTTTTGTTCCATTAATTTCCATAGTGCTAATAGCCATAACACACACTGATAACTTAGATAACTTTTCAGTAATTTTTATACTTGATACAATTATTTTTGTCCAGATATTTCTGGCTCTTACACTGCAACTTTTCCAGATAACATTTATATCATTTAGTTAAGTTTTTAAAATGGCATTGGAATTCTGTGGAACTTATGATGCGGCAAAACATATTTTTGCATTATTCAAGTTTTTGATTTGAAACATTTTACATTTGTCATTTTCAAAATATTTTTCAGAAAATTTTTCTTGTTACATTGCCATTTTCTTTATATAGAAAATTTATTCTATTCTTAATAGAATATTAAGGCTAGAATATTGTATTCTATATACAAAGTTTATTCTATTTCTGTATGTAGAGTTTATGCCATTGTTCAGTTTATTCTAGATATTTTATATTTCTGTGGCTTTCTACACTGTAGTTTCTCATGAACCAACATTGGCATATAGGAAACCTATTAGTTTCTGAATTAATTAGTATGAGGCCAGGGGCTCATGAGGTGTAGTGTGTGTTAGTCAGCTTTCTGCTGCTGTAACAAATATGTGAGATGATCAAATTATAAGGTGAAAAGGTTGCTCACAGTTTTAGAGACCTCAGCTCATGTTCAGTTGGCCCATTCCTCAGGCTCTATGGCAGCACAGCATGGTGGAAGATGAGGAAGGGGGAAGCGTTTACTCTGTGGCCTAGAAGGGGAAGGAAGTGAAGAAGCCAGCATTCTGAGTTCCCCAGAAGGGCCTGCCCCAGAGACCCAGAGATCTAGAGACCCAGAGACCCAGAGACCCAGAGACCTACAGATCCCGAGATCTGGAGACCACCTGAGCCTCGATGGACTTGAAACCCAACCTGCTGTTTCTCTGGTCTTCAGGGAAGACAGTCAGCAGTGGCAAACAATACTGATTTTCACTTTTTCCTTTCCAAGACGCAGATCCCTGATTTTGTAGGCATCTCTGAGGACCCGGGGTAGCACTCGTAGAACGACATTACATCATAGTGGAAGCAGGATCCACTCTTGCCTCCTCTTATCCGGCTGAAAAGAGAATATCTTTATAGCAGCATTTTCCGGTGTTTCTTAAGATTCTGTTTAAGAAAGAACAGCTCTCAAATACATGTTGGGCCCACACAATGGTGTATTACAGTTCTGAAGTATCTGGTCGAACAGATGTATTTAAAGGTGATTAATCTATGCTCATCATTTCCTGAATGTGTCCAATATAGTGTTATCTGTTTTTTAACACAGTAACTATAATCCTGCCCACCCAGTGATATGTTCAAACATGTTATTAGATATTAGTTTGAAATCTTTAAAAAACCAATTTACACAAACATTGTTTTATTCTTCTTTGACTAGAAATTAAATGCTTTTTTCTTTTGGTCTTGCTGTGTAGTTCAGGCTGACCACGAACTCACTGTGTAGCCCAGGATGGCTCTGAACTCAACGATCCTCCTGCCTCAGTCTTTGGAGTGTTGAGATGACAGATGTGCGCCACCAGGCTTGGCACTTGCTTTAAAATAATTTTTTTGGGGGTATTTTTTGGTACTGGAGATGTAACCCAGACACCCACCCTATTTTTGGAGACAAAGTTCTCACTAAATTGGTAAATTGCCCAGGCTGACTTGTGTTCCTCCTGCCTCAGCTTCCTAGAGGGCTGAGATTATAGGACTGCGCTAGCATGCTTGGTGTTTAATCAAGATTATTGAGTGTGTTTTTCCTTTGCCTCACATGTGGAAATCTGTTCATATTTTTAAAAATAATACATTATTTTGAGTCACTAAAAGAAATCATGACCACGTGCTTCCATTACTTTAATATCCCTCCATATTTTATTTGCTGATATTTTACTTAAGATTTTTTGTGCTCACAAATGATAGTCTCCTGGCATTAATCTCCTCTCTCTGACATGTCAGTGTGAATCTATGGGAGCTTTGTAAAATAGTCTTCCATACTTTTTCTAAGCTCGTGGCAGAATTGCACTTTTTCTCAAGTGTGTGAAGAGCTAGATGGTGGAATGAATCGTTCTGGAACACGTGTTTGGAGGCAGTTGTTTGCAATGCCTTTCAGAGCCTTTCCTGGCATTTCTGTGGTTTTTTGGTAGTTTGAGTCCATGATGGACTGAATTAATGACCCTCTTGTAACCCTGCCCTCTGTAGGGTATGTTTGCCTCTCCTCCGATCACAGTGTGGGTTTTCTTCCTCCACACCTTGACTCTGGGCTGTGTCACTCGTGCTGGCCACTGGGGTCTCATAGAAGTGATGACGTGTCACTCCACAGCTAGGGCCTTGTTACGCTTGTGCCATTCTCTTGCCTTGGAAGCCTGCCATCTCCGTGAATCAGCCCAGGCTAGCATGCTGGAGAAGTGAGACCACACGAGGAGACACTGCAGCCTGCACAAGACCAGCCAGCAGCAGCTGCAGGGGACTGATGAGTGCTCACCAAAGACCAGAAAATGGCTTAGCTGGCATAGGGGCTTGTGAACAAAGACACATACTTATTGTCTTAATGGTACTGTTTGTTATACAGCAATAGCGGACTAATACAGTGAACTTTCCTTAAAGATATCTTTTATGTAGATATTTAGAAGTTTACTGCAATAGTTTTTATGTGGCATTTTTAAAATGACTTTTCTATATTTATCGTTATCTGTAGTAAAATCTCCTACCTTAATAAAAATGATTTTACTTGTCGCTTTGTGGGTGTATATAGATATACATTACTTTTAACGTATTTTTCTCTTTTTTGTTGTTTCAAAAAAATCCATTCCTACTGCCGGGTGTGGTGGCACACACCTGTAATCTCAGCACTTAGCAGACTGAGGCAGGAGGATTGCTGTGAGTTTGAGGCCAGCCTGGGCTACGTAGCAAGATCCTGTCTCAAAAAGAAAATCTACTCCTGAACAGACTTAGCTCTAGTTAAATATGGAGTTTTAGTATATAGTACTCTTATTTATTCTCATATTTTATTATTTTATCTAAACATTTTAAGAATGCACATTATTTTTTTCTTGGGATTTATTTTGCTGATTTCCTTAGATTTTTAACACTTATTCATTGTTTCACTTACTAAAGAATGCATTAAAACTATACATTTTTCTTGGTAGAATCTCATGTTGGAAGATATGACCTTGTCACCCTTGCTACATCCTGTTATGTCTAAATTGGTAATTTAACACTTTTAGTTCTTGTTTCACCACAAAATTATACTCAAATGACTTTTTTGACATTTAAGTGCTTTTTATCTTTTCTATATAGCCTTTAGTTATAAAAGTATCTTCTTATAGCACCATTGTCAGAGAATCTGGTCTTTAAAATTTTTAAAACTCAATGAGATTATTTTGTTGGCCTGGGCTAGTATTCCTGAAAGTAGACCTCAGATTTCCCACCAAAAGCATTTTAGC
>PVJX010040711.1:0-15051 GCA_004027295.1 Dolichotis patagonum | reverse complement strand
GCTTTATACTATTGTGTTATGTTTGATATTATTGTAATTGAAACTATGCTCAACTATAGCAGAGTTAGAGATATGGTGTTAGATAATGTTGATGTCCAGTTGACTTAATGTAAAGTACTGTGTTGCCTATGTTGTCCTCTTCTGATCTGCTCTGTACTACCCCCTTTTGTTTTATTCTCTTTTAAATAAAAAAAAATTCTAAAAATAATAGCAAACAGGATGCAGCAAATCATCAAGAAAATTATTCACCCCAACCAAGTGGGATTCATCCCAGAATGCAGGGATGGTTCAACATATGCAAAACAATAAATATAATCCACCATATCAATAGAGCCAAAAGCAAGAACCACATGATCATCTCTATAGATGCAGAAAAAGCTTTTGATAAGGTCCACCACTCATTCATGATAAGAACCTTACACAGAATTGGAATAGAATGTCTTTACCTCAATATGATAAAGGCCATCTATGACAAACCAACAGCCAGCATCATACTAAATGGTCAAAAACTGAAAGCCTTTACGTTAAAATCAGGTACAAGACAAGGATGTCCCCTGTCACCACTGCTATTCAACATAGTACTGGAAATACTAGCCAGAGCAATTATACAAGAGAGAGAAATAAAAGGAGTAAAGATAGGAAAAGAGGAAGTTAAATTATCATTTTCAGATGACAGGATACTTTACATAAAAGACCCCCAAAACTCCATTGAAAAACTCATAGATATAATACATAAATTCAGCAATGTAGCTGGATACCAAGTCAGTACTCAAAAATCAATAGCATTCCTGTACACTAACAATAAAAATACTGAAAGAGAGGTGAGAGAAGCCACACCCTTCACACTGGCACCCAAAAAATTGAAATACTTAGGAATTAATCTCACAAAAGAAGTAAAAAAGCTATACAAGGAAAGAGAAATAAAAGCAGTAAGATAGGAAAAGACTAAGTTAAATTATCATTATTTGCAGATGACATGATACTTTCCATAGAAGACCCACAAAACTCTATTGAAAGACTCCTGGATATAATTAACAAATTCAGCAATGTAGCTGGATACAAAGTCAATACACAAAAATCGATAGCATTTCTATACACTAACAACAAAAGTACTGAGAGAGCAATAAGAGAAACTATACCCTTTACACTAGCATCCAAAAAAATGAAATACTTAGGAATTAATCTCACGAAAGAAGTAAAAGAGCTATACAGGGAAAATTATAATATCTTGAAAAAGGAAATCGAAGAGGACCTCAGAAAATGGAAAGACATCCCCTGTTCATGGATAGGAAGAACAAACATTGTAAAAATGGCCATTGTCCCAAAATTGCTATACAGATTCAATGCAATCCCAATCAAAATATCACTAACATACTTCATAAATCTAGAGAATTCACTCCTACAATTCATCTAGAACCAGAAGAGACCTAGAATATCAAAGGCAATTCTAAGCAGCAAAGGCAAGGCAGGAGGCATCACAATCCCTTACTTGAAATTATACTACAAAACTACAGTAATAAAATCAACATGGTCCTGGAATAAAAACAGACCTGAAGATCAATGGAATAGATTGGAAGATACAACCACAACCACAAACTCACTCAACCACCTTATCTTTGATAAAGGGGCCAAACATGCTCACTGGAAGAACAACAGTCTCTTTAACAAATTGTGCTGGAAAAATTGGCTATGCATATGCAGAAGACTAAAACTAGATCCATGCCTGTCACCATGTACTAAACTAAAATCTAAATGGATCAAAGATCTAAATATTAAAACAGAAACACTAAAACTGCTGGAAGACAAAGTAGATAAAAGTCTCAAAGATTTAAGAGTAGCTAGAGAATTCATGAGCAAGAATCAAACTGTATGGGAAATTCTTCCCAGAATCAATAAATGGGACCATATCTCCTTAAAGAGTTTCTGCATGTTGAAAGAGGTTTCCAGCAGAGTGAAGAGAAAACCCACAAGTGGGAAAAAAATCTAAATGGACTGTCCGTCAGACAAAGGACTTCTGTCTAGAACTTATAAAGAATTTTAAAAAATCAGACCCTTGAAATTCAAATATCCAATACAAAAATGGGCATCTGAAATGAATACACAGTTCTCAGATGAAGAAATATGAATGGCAAATAAATACATTTAAAAATGTGCATTATAATTAGTCATGAGAGAAATGCAATTTAAAACCACACTAAGATTCCATCTCATCCCAGAAAGAATGGCCAGGATAAAAAAAAATCTACCAACAACAAATGCTGGAGAGGCTGTGGGGAAAAAGGAACTCTTCCTCACTGTTGGTGGGAGTGTAGACTGGTGCAACCACTGTGGAGGTCAGTCTGGAGATTCCTCAAAATTTTGTGTTTGGAAGTCCCATTTGACCCAGCTAATCCACTTGTACGCATAGTCCCAGAAGAACTGAAAAAATCATACCACTGTGATATATGTGCACCCATGTTTATAGCAGCACAATTTGTAAGAGCCAGATCTTGGAAACAACATAAGTGCCCATCAACTGAGGAATGGATAAAAAGTTGTGGCATTTTTATACAATGGAGTACTACTCAGCTATAAATAATGATCACATTGAAATATTTATAAATAAATGGACACAACTTGAGACCATTCTCTTAAGCAAAATAAACCAAACTCACAGGGGTAAATACTGTATACTCTCCCTAGTATGAGAGTTGATAAGAGTATATAAGATTTTATGGTAATCATAATTTCCCATTTCATGGCTTTGAAGCCTTTCAATGTTTTCAGTCATCAGTTGGAATGGTTTTATTGTTTTGTTTGACTTTATTATGCGTGATGATATGAACAGCTGTTTTGAAGAAAACAAAACATTATGGCAGCCATTGCTGATTTAATGTCTTGCTTAGAAGTCCTACCATGCTTCTACTCTGCTATTACCATCAGTTCTATTTTGTGTCTCATTGGGATTTTAATATATGTGATAGTATAAACAACTTTTTTATTGAAAATGAGATATTTTAGTAGCCATTGACCATTCTCTGCTATTTGGTTCAGAATGTCCTGTAATTCTTTCATTCTTTTGAATGGTTTTATACTATTTTATTATGTTTTATATTATTGTTTTTGAAACTATGCTCAACTATAGCAGAGAAAGAGATATTTTGATAGCTACTGTTAATTTCCAGTTGTCATATTGTAAAGTGTTGTGTTGCTTATGTTGTTCTGTTCTGATCTGCTTTGTTCTGCCCTCTTTTGTTTTATTCTCTTTAAAATAAAAAAACAACATGCAAAAATACTTAAACATTTATGTCAGTCTAGCAATTTGTGTATTTACATAAGTCACATTATTTAAATTGAGTTTTAACTGATTTCTGAGTTCTCTTTCATTAAAGGCAATTTATTTAATTCTTTTCTATTTCAGGTTTTATTTCACAACTACTGGAGTAACTAGTGAATGATACCAGTGAAGGAAGGGTTGAGCAAGATGGTCCTCAATTCATGAAATTTCTTTGTTAAAGCAAAACATTTTTCCCCATGTTAGCCATTTAAGACTCAATCTCAGAGGATGGCTTTCCTCAAGCCTCTCACACAGCAAGTATTCATACATACAATTTTAAAGTGAATGTTTAATCTGATCTTTATTTCTCAATACACTTTATATAAAATCTCTTTTATTTTTTGTTTTAGTTTCATCCATGTGGGATAATAAACTCCCTGGTTTTGTAGCTCTCATTTTTACTATATTTTTACTAAATTCAAAGGCAATTTTGAAAGTTCAACACAAGTGCCTCTTATTTTGTAACCTCTCATTTCTTTTAAATCTTATATGCTTACTTCTTCTAAAGTTACAGGATTACCCATACATTTTTTCAACCACCTTCTCACTTATAGTTAATTTAGTGTCTAGGATTAGGTTGTTTTTAGAAGATGCCCTCTGATTCTGTAATGTTTTTTCTAGATTAAAAAACTGGCACCTATGCTGATATGTTCAATCCTCCATTTTACCTTACAAATCACAGAGCAGGAAAGAATCAGTGTAGCCCGGTCAGAGTCATTGATTGCCAAGCTGAAGGTCTTCTGGCTCCCTATGAGCCTGCCACATGTCCCATGGAGGAAAATCTCTCCACAGAGGAAGGCTTCTTGGAAAGGGAAGACAAAGACATTGATGCCACACTCAGTAAATCATGGAAGATGACAGAAAAAAAGAAATCATTCTAATGATGTATTTTAAATTTAAAAAATGTCTAAAAATAGTGCATGACCTTTAAGTTCAGGTGAACTGAAAACTCAGATTCAGCTCTTTTGAGTCCCCATTTAATGTTAGTTACATCCCTTTTGCTCCATTAGATGTACTTTCAAACAAGAGCAACCTTACACCATGTGGCTGAGCATGTGTGGTGTCTCCTGTGCACTGCTGAGACATCTTGGTCAGAAGAGTAACTTCTCATTACGTAAAGTATTAGATCCAATCTCATTATCTCTGACTTTGTCACATCTTCAAGCGATTATTCCACAAACATGATGAGTCTAATTATATCATATAGCTAGTCTTTATAGAATTTCCAGATGATTAAGTGTGCTGTAACTTCTATAATGATCTAAATATATACTTTTAATTTATATAAATATAAAGGGAATTAACTATTTTAAATATGAGTCTGATGTTTAGCCCAAATGCATAATAGTTTAAATCAAACAGACAATAATATTGTACATACAAAGGTAAACATTTGTAGCTATGAAATATAACACTCTTCTAATGGTCTAAAACAATTATATTATTGTACATATAGATAACTCCAGTTATAACACTACCTGACAGACCTCTAGAAATATTAGTTATAAATTTCACTAAGTATAAGAGGAAACTTTCTAAGTATAATAGTGCTGAGTAAGGAGACAAAACTATGTATCAGAACTGTAGAACTTGGATTTATAGAGTTTTTGTGGGCCCATGAACTATTTCTAATGGCAACTCTAAAAGAACTAGTATGCAGAATACAGCGACATTGACAATATCCTGTATCACATTAAACATGTTGTATATGAGTCATGACTGTGTTGTTATGACTGGGCAAGGAATTATCCACTGATTCCTCTTTCACATTTCAAGAGTTATAAAGAAATAGAGGTGAAAATATTATGTATTTTTTAGATCTACTGTGAAATCTTTAGTGAGATTCCACTAAGACTGTCCTTATTTTCATAACTATTAAGAAATATGTCCTCTGAGAGAAAAGTATAAGATCATAGAAATATAAAAAACTTAATTAAAACTCACATATTACCACTAAAGCTAAATATTATAACAATACAAAGAAATAAAATTTTCACATATTTTATGAAATTGCACTATGTATACATAGTGCTATATTTCTCAAAATTAAACAAATTCTGTGACTGTATAAGTCTATATCAAAAAATTACCTGGTCTGAGATTAGTCCTACTTTTTTCCATTAAAGTTGAGATTAATATGGAATAGTTGTTTCCTGAATAAATGAGAAATGAGCTAAGTCTGTAGCATTTGGAACATTTTAATTTCTGCCTTCTCACACTTGGATTAGAATTAAGCAGTAATAGATTTAAATAATAAATACTTGCTACAGAAGATATTTATCAGTTTTTACTGAATAAAGACTGAATTGATTTTGGTGGGGCTTCTGACTGTTACTGTGTTACATCTGACACTGTTTGATATGTGAACATGTAATTCTTAGATAACATCACAAGGATTCCATAAACAAAAGTCTTTATATGTATAATGTCATTTACATAACACACAGTATACAAAACCATTAATTTAAGTCTATGATTAAGATATATAAGCATTACCACTGAAAATATAAAAGGAAAATAATAAAGTAATTTCTATGGTTTTTAAAATAAGTTAAATGAACATAAGTTTATGTTTGTAGGTCCTTTGTTTTATGTTGAAAGAAAACACAAAAATTCCTCAGGACCTTCATTTCTTGAAGACATACTAATGGACAAAGACATAAAAAAGATAAGCAGGATGGTTCAAATACTTTTTGCAAACATGAAATATTTCTATGTAAAAATTATTATATTAATTGATCTCTATGATCTAAACATTACTTGCCTCAGAAAAAATTATAGTTATTAAAATTAATTTCATTATCTTATTCTACTACTTTTCTGTCACCTCCAGTTACACTTCCCTTCTGAAGATTCACAGTGAAAGCCCACCAGCTTCTTCAGGGCAGCCTTCATATCCTTATTCCTCATGGTGTAAATGAGGGAATTGAGCTTGGGGTCATTATGGTATAAAAGAGTGTGACAAACTTCCCCTGCTCTTTGGAGGCACTGCTGCATGGTTGCAGGTACATGTAGATAATAGCACCCTAGAATATGGTCACCACACTGAGACGAGATCCACAGGTATTCATTGCTTTTATTTGCCCTGCTTTTGACTTCATTCCCACCACAGCTTTGCCAATGAAGCCATAGGAAATAAGAATAAGGATCAGGGGTCATTAGAGAGATTAAGGTCCATATATCCTGAGACATATAGCTGAGATAAATTGGAAATAATTGGTTTCACAGATTTAGTTATACATATAAGTGTTTTTTACTAAACAGGATATGATTTCAAACAATTTTTTCTTAAAAGTCTTGTATTCCCAATGCATCACACTGTTGACATATACAATGTTTGACATATAAATTAATAGACATTTGAAATAGAAATTTAATGTGTTAGGACTTCATTGCTTGGCCACTATGTTGTTTGTATATTTTTTATCTACTAGCTAGGTACATTTGAAACTTTGCAAGATCCTAGGTAGATTTAATTAAAATATGTCCATCCACTAGTTTGTTTATATATAAAATTAAACATATAAAATAATTTCACATGATGTTTTGATTGATATATAAATGAAAAACAATTTAATGAAGTCTTTTATGATGTTTTTGCTAGAGATTTCTTCTGTATTACATGACTGTTACATTTCAGTTTGGGGAACTAGGAATTCTTGATCAATTTTAAACCATAAACTACTCTCTTTCCTCAAAAATGTCCCATTTTCCAAAATACTGGTCTCTGTTTCCTACTGTCTCTACTTCATTTTACTCTTCAATTTATACTTTTGGTATCTCATGTCAGAGAAACAATGTGATATTTAACTTTCTGTGTCTCACTTATTTCACTTAACATTTTGCTAAAGAAACCTATCTCTGTTCCTGCAAATGTTATGATTTTGTTCATCTTTATGGTAAATAATATTCTATCACATATCTCGTCTCACCCACTAGGAAAACCAAATGCAGCAGGAACAGTGACTTGCATTTCAAAGTGGAAATGCTGAATCTGCTGCAAGATGAGATAGGGATAATGTTTGAAGCCACAGGCACAGGCAGTGACTACCTGAAAAGAATTTCAACAACATGAGATGTGATACAAAAAATCAACAAGCAGGAGTACATCACATCAGAAATCTGCAGTGCAAATGTTATTAATGAGTGAAGGGAACCTACAGAATGAAAAAAATTCAGACTATCGTTTATCATGATAAAGAAGTAAAAATATTTGCCTCACTCCAAAGAAAAAAAAATTTTGGTTGTGTTTTCAGCCATACTGTCTTCAGAATCTTGTGAACACTGTCAGGAGAAGCAGGACTGAATAACAGTTCTTCTTTATGACATTTCTTTATTATAGTGAAATAATGAGAAGTTTACCACAATTAGTAATGCAAAATGCAGCCCATAGATGGCTTTAGCAACAGCATCACACACACACTCCTATTTATTGATTGCTTATCTGATTTTTTTTTATCTATTGGCTTTAGTTCCAAGAGGCTGTTTACTTATACTCTTTCTTCTAGTTACAGCTATACTGCTTTTTAAACTCTCTGGCTTTGCCATACTTCTTTGCCTGAGTTTTGTCTGCCAAATGCAGTTCTTAGAGAATTATAAAATTACTTTGCTTGTTGATACCACATGAACTCATGTCCCTTTCCTCTAAATCAGACTTCTGCCTTGTTTGCTGAAAACGTTTGCACTTATAATTAATGTTAATTTTAGGACATAGTTCAGCAGAATATGTCTTATAACTATGTGATATATTAATTTGCAAACATAGAAAGCTGGTACCTGTGCTGATATGTTTGGTCCTCCATTTTAACTCACAAGTCAGGGAAAAGAGTTAGTGTAACACTGTCAGAGTCACTGGGTGCCAAGCTGAGGGTCTTCTGGCTCTCTGTGAGCCTGGCCCCATGTCTGGTGCAGAAAATTCCCTCCACAGAGAAGAGATTCTTCACCATGGGGTTTGGTGTCCAGTGCACGGGAAAGGGGAGACAAAGACAGTGATGCCACACTCAGTAAATCATGGAAGGTGACAGAAAAAGGAAATCATTCTAATGATGTATTTTAAATTTAAGGATGTAAGGGATTAAGAATATTAAAAAATTATTTTCCTCAAGACAAAATGATACTCAAGCTCTGATCTGTTGAGTACATTAATCTTTATTTCATACTTTCTTCTTTTGTTTCTTTTCTCTTAGATCCATAACATTTTAAATGTCATCTACCATCTTAGAAGTTTTAAAGTATTCAACATATCACTGTCAAATAAGTACAACACTTTCTCCTGCAAATAATTTACGTACTTCAGAGCATGTGTGATGAATTCCTAAGACTATTTTCATGTGTCCATGGCCGGACAGATAACTAACACTTTAGCAGAGAAAATTTAAGTATTACTATTATTACACAAATGCAAGATTTTCAAGCGATGTATTATTCCACAATTTAATGTTCTGAATTATATCTACATTTATATAGATGTAATATAAGAGTGATTATTTCATTGAAAAAATGGTATAATTTGCTACTCAAAGGTAGAAGGGGCAAACCAAAGTGAAAACAATTCTATGTTAATACAGGAAACAATTACCATGTGATGTTCTTATTACAGTTCATAATTACTATATTCTTATGTATTTGATTACTGAAGTTACTGCATGGCTTAATATATATCCTATCATTATTTAGAAGTCATAGCACAGTTAAGAAATAACTTTTCAAATGCAGAAAAAAATGAGTGGCCTTGACCATTATCTCGCTAAACGGTTTTTGAGAGCTGGTGAGCAGGCTCTGAAGGCAACTCTGAAGAGGTCCTCTTTGGCAGATAGAGGCATTGACAACATTGTGTACCAAATATATTTCAAATATTACTGTGTTGTTTTGGCTAGACCAATAAACAATCATCTATTGACTTTTCTCCTTTCACATTTCAAGAATTACAAAGTGAAACTAGTAAAATATCAGGTCACTTTTGTATTCCAGCAATATATCCTACTAACTCCTTTTATATTGATTATATTAACAAATAAGGACTCTTATAGAATCAATTCACATAAAATATCAAGGTTTAATTCAAAATTCAATACATCTTAACACATCTCAAATATTTTAGCATGATAAATGGAAACCAAAACATTCCTTTCATGAATTTTCACTGCAATAAATATTATTACATCTTTCAAAATATATATAAGTACTGTGATTCCATATGTAGATGTCAAAAGCACAACTGGTGTCAAAGCAGCTTAAATTTGATTCCCTGAATTGAGATATCACAAATCAAATGACAAATGAATGAATGTGCCATTACTTACCAAAACTGCTTACAAACACCTTCCCATTTTATTAAAATTTTATTATGACAAGAAAATGAGGAAAATTGAATTTAAAAATGCTTTAATAGCAAAGACACTTTATTCAAGAGATTATTATTAATTTTCATGGAAGGAAGATAAATTATTTTATGTGGTTCTTATAATTACTGTCTCTCTGATTATAGGTACATGTACATTAGCATAATACTAAAAAAGATTTAATTTAATGTCATTATCTGTTTATTATCACTTAAACTCCAAATTTATCTAAATGCAACAGGTCTATATTTCTGATGGTCAGGTTTTTCATTTACATTAGAAACCTTTTCAGATGTGATGCCACCTGATGGGACTCTCAGCACTCTGTGAGCTGAGGGAGGAGGATCACGAGATCAAGCCCAGAATAGGCAGCTTTAAAAGCTCTGAGACCTTGTCACAAAAAAATTTAAATGTGCTGGGATGCAACTCATTATAAAGACCTTGAGTACAATTCCAAGAATAAAAGAAATTAAAATTGAATAATTTAGCATAAGTAAGATAAGCAGTATTTACAGGGTATTAAATAAAATATATATAATTATATATAGGCTTATGTATTGTCATAGGTTAGGCAGAACCAAAAATCATTTATGACACATTTCTCTGCTATATGTCATTGATTTGAGGCATAGAAACCAAGCAAGATTCTTAAATAAATGGTTATATTGCAGTATTTGTATATAGTAATTATTTTGTTAATTCAAGTTTGTAATGTAAAGATTAACTATAGTAGTAAAATAATAACACAAAAAATAGAAAATCCACTTTGTTGTTTTACTCATTCTACTAATATTGTATCACCTCAAAGTCATCTTTCATTTTACAGATTCACAGTGAAAGCCCACCAGCTTCTTCAGGGCAGCCTTCATATCCTTATTCCTCAGGGTATAAATGAGGGGATTGAGGCTTGGGGTCATTATGGTGTAAAAGAGTGTGACAAACTTCCCCTGCTCTTTGGAGGCACTGCTGCATGGTTGCAGGTACATGTAGATAATAGCACCACAGAATATGGTCACCACACTGAGATGAGATCCACAGGTATTCGCTGCTTTTATTTGCCCTGCTTTTGACTTTATTCCCACCAGAAGCCATAGGAAATAAGAATAAGGGTCAGGGGTGTGAGGACAATGGCAATGCCCAAGGCAAAAACAGACATTTCAACTGTTGGTTGGTGTCTACACAAGCTATCTTGAACATATCAGGCAACTCACACAGGAAATGATCCAGAAGCTTGTTTCCACATCTAGGCAAATTCAGGGTGAGTGTGCACAATACTACAGAATTGGCCAAGCTAATACTCCAGACCACCATAATCATTCTGAGACACAGATGTGGGCTCATGATTACCAAGTAATGCAAAGTTTTGCAGACAGCTGTGAATTGGTCATAGGACATGACAGCCAGGAGAAGGCACGCAACAGAGCCCAGCCACATGTACAAATAGAGCTGAATGATGCAGCCTGCATAGCTGATGGTCTTCTGAGGTCCCCACAGGTTCACTAGCATCTGAGGGACAATGCTAGTTGTGAAACAGAGTTCTAGGAAAGACAAATTGCTGAGGAAAAAGTACATTGGTATGTGGAATCTGGAATCCTGGTGACATGCAAAAATGATGGCTGAGTTACCCACCAGTGTGATGAAGTAGAAGATGGTAACAACTCCAGACAGGACAGTCTCCAGGTTGGGATGATCAGAAAAGCCAAATAGAATGAAATCATAAAAATAACTATAATTGCTCCTGTTCATATCATTCAAGTACCAAATGAGGAAGAGAAGCTTCAAGAGAAGGAAAAAGATGTGGAACGAAGACCAAACAATAATTCATTCACATGGACTAGTTCATAAGTTTGCTATAATACAGAATTAAACAAAGAGAAATGATATAATACAGAATTAAACAAAGAGAAAGACGTGGGGAAAAGTTGAAAATTCTTGTCAAGTAATTTGATATTTGTTGTCTGTTCTTTCAGGGAAAATGAGGTTAGTGTCACATTTTTGTTTTAATCTAGTTCAGTTTGAGGAGTTCACTCAATTTAGACTTTTGAATTTTCTCACATATGGATCAGAAAATTTCAAATGGATTTGATTCTAAAATATTGTGACCTTATGATTTTTAATAAACATTGCCTGATATTAGAAACACACACTTTTATTTGATCAGTAAATTCACTTACAAAAATCTCAATTTTTGGCTAAATTCATAATGATGGAGAGAGTGCTGCTCTTTTTCCATGTCTTAATACAGCAACTTCAAATCCCAGTTCATGCAAGAGACCTGGACTTTATTCCTGTCTTCTACTACTTCCATCCTCAATTATTCTTCTCACTAAGTCTGGTAAATGTGAATAGAAATTATTTCATAACTCTCCTCTGACTTTACGAGTCTCTTCCATCAGGTCCTTAATACAAGCCACCATGTGTTCATTTTTAAATGCAAGTAAATGTGTTCCTTCTTTGCTCCTGGTATGTCACCTCACCTTGCTCTCTGACTGAATGGGTTCACACCACACACAAGCCTAGAACTTTTCAGTGCTTTCCCCTTGGTTTTAGAAATGCTCCTGATCTGTGTGTGCTCTGGGTGGCCCTTCAGACTTGTGCTCTATAACAGACATCTTGTCTCCACTTCACTGCCCACTGTGAATTACCACTCAGCTGTCACCCCTGGGGCCTGCACTGCATACTGCACAGCTCCCTTCATTTGAAGATCATTTCCTAAATGTTTCTCACCCACGAGGTCATTGTAACCTGTTCTTTCCTATGTTTGACATCTTGTGTCATGGATGAAGAATTCCTGCACAGAACCATTGTGACCCAGTGCTGAAGAGCCTTTGTTCCTACCTCTTCTCATCCCATTCAGCTGTGTGACCCAGACACTGTGCACAGTGATGCTGATCTCTGAGTCTTCATTGTAAAGTGGGCTCAATGAAGATGTCAGTGCTGAGTTGCAGAGTAAATAAGGAGTAGATGTAAGGACTGAACCATATTTGGAAGTAGAATGCCTCAAAAGCGTGCTCTTACAGGAATTACAATGAGTATAAATAGTAATCCTGCAACTTGTTGGTAAATGTTGAATATTCCTCATACCAAGACTAGTCCAAGACCTGTAAGGAGGCAAATATCATACCTCATCATCTGAGTGAAAAATAGCATCTAGAAAGTTTCTACTTAGTACAGTATCATACTTTCAGTGTTTGAAAGGAGGGAGATATTATGCAAATGTTCTCAGTACATATAAGAGAAGTAAAAAAAAAACTGCCAAATAAAAATTGTCTAAATTAAAAGCATCTAAAAACAAAAACACAATTCAAGTAAAATTAATATCAGTCAAAAAATTAATATCAATCTTGTGGCCTTAATTCCTTATAAATTAATTAATTAATCAGGGAACATAAATTAATTCAGGGAAGACCAAAATTCCTCTGCCAAATACACTTTGCATAAAATTCTTGACACTTTTTAGTATTTCACTATATGAAATTTATAACTGGATAAAACTTTCTGAGTGCTTCTTCATTACTCAGTCTTCAAGAATCAAATATTTCAATTTTCTCTTCATTTTCAATTTAATTTACAATTCCCACTTATATAGGGAATTTGATCCCTCTCTGGGGGATCAAAATATCTGAAATTGAAAATCACTAAATAGTATCATAATCTCCTCTTATAATGTAAAACAACTTTAATCTTTTCTTCATCTTATAGAGCTCTCTGTAGAGATTTACAATATATATATTTTCTCAGTCTTCTGAGATCAAATCAAAAGAATAACTTTACACAAGTTCAGTTCTCTTTTGTTATCTTCAGCCATTTTTTTCACCAGCTCGTGCACCCTGTTTTCCAAGAACTGCTGAAAATGCACCTCACCTTCATCCAGAGAGGGCTCCCTGCTGTCACTTGTGGACCCCTACAAAGTGTGCAGTGTGAAAATTTGGTCCAGAGAGGCTCTCCTGCCTTCCAGTTCTGCAGTTGTCTTGAATGCTCCTTCCCCTGTGAGTTCTGCTCTCTGGAATTGTGTCAGGTTAGAGATACTTCCTTCTGGAACACGTAATTACAGGGGATGAAATTGCTTTAAATTCTATGAGGTTTTTCTGTTTTTCATTTTTTGTCTTTAAAATTTTAAGTAGGTCTTGTTTGTAGAGAGACATAAATTGCAACCAGACAATCCAGGATAAGAATTAAACCAAATTTCTCAAAGTTGCCTGAAAGTGAGATCATTAAAGAAGATTGCCTAAATTACCTGGACTTTGTCAACTTGACCTCACTAAAATGCCATAAAAATGTAAAATTATTGAGACTCAGCATGATAGTAAATGCTTGTAATTCCAGCACTAAGGAGGCTGAGGCAGGAGGATCATTGTTAGTTTGAGGCCAGGCTGGGCTACATAGTGAGACCTTGTTTAAAAAAAACAGAGAATTACACCATATTCTGGTATTTCATTAGTAATTTTGATATGTAGAAATTATTCACTATTTTAAAGGAGGGCTAATAGATGAGGGATTAAGAAGTATATTTTCAGAATTTTTCTAGGTAATGAATATGTTACAAATAATACTTGCACTCAAATAGTACAGATATCCAACATTAGAATTATGGCAAATATTAAAATGCTGCAAAACAGGTCTTGCTGGCGGCTTCTGGCCCAAAGGACACATCCTGCAGAGTTGTGGTAGTATGTAACTGAAATCGCTGGCCCCATTCCCAACCTATGAATTCAGCTGTGAATCCATCAGGACATGGGCACAGAATTCAGCTGTGAATCCATCAGCACCTGGACTTTTCTTTGTTGTACGCAGAGACCGGCATCTCGGCACGACTGTTTGGGACTGGTAGGCCCGCCCTTCATCCACAGGGAACTTCCCAGAGACTGGCATCTGGGCCAGGTCTGTTTCAGCCCATAGCGCCGCCTATCACCCCCAGGAAATCTCCCGGAGACCAGCATCGCGGCCTGACTCTTTGGGACCGGAACTTCTCAGACCCGCAGAGTGGCACAGCCTGTTTAGATTGAAAGTCTGCAAAGACTGGCATCTCACGCGACTGTTTGGGACTGGTAGGCCCGCCCTTTATCCACAGGGAACTGCCCGGGGACCGACATCTGGGCCAGGTCTGTTTGGGCCCGTAGCCTCACCTTTCACCCCCAGGAAATCTCCAAGAGACCAGCATTGCAGCCTGACTCTTAGCGACCGGGAACCTCCCAGACCCGCAGAGTGGCCTGGGCTGTTTGGATTGGGAATTTTGTGGAGACTGGCATCTTGGCCAGGTCTGTTTGGGACCAGGAACTTTGCAGAAACCAGCAATTTGGCCTGACTCTTTGGGACTTGTAGGCCCACCCTTCACTCGCAGGGAAACTCCTGGAGACCTGCCTGGGACAAAGTTAGGTGGCCTGGTCTGCCTGA
>PVJX010040710.1:0-15050 GCA_004027295.1 Dolichotis patagonum | reverse complement strand
TTTAAATAAAATTAAAAAAAAAAAGCAGTGCTACACCTGCCCTAGGATGGGTAGTCTGAATACAATATAAAGGTCAGAAAGAGGCTTGTCCCTCCTCATTTTGCACTTGTTACTTTTGTGACTTCCACTGCCATAAACTGTTGCCCCTCTGCCATGTGCCACTCTATCTTGGAACCAGCCAATTATGGGCTGAAACCTCCACAAACTGTGAGGTTTGTAACTGTGTAAATAAACTATTTCTCTTTTAACCTGAGGTGTTGGATATTTTGTCTTAGCAATGAGAAAAAATTAACTAAGACACAACTAGCCAAAAGAAGGAGAGAAAAGACTCACATCAATGCAATTAGAAATGAAAAGGTGCAATCGCAATGGACACCAGCAAACTCCAGAAAATCCTGTGACTATGAAAATCATGCTGCTACAAAATAGAAAATCTAGAAGAAATGGATAGATTTCTAGACACATAACTACCAAAACTGGACCAAAAAGACTTAAAAATTCTGAACAACCCAATAACAAACAATGAAATTGAGGCAATATTAAAAAATCAACCAAGAAAAGTCCAGAACCAGATGGATTTACTGCTAAATTCTACAAGATCTTCAGGAAGGTTATAATACCAATACTTCTCAAACTCTTTAATGAAATTGAAAGAGAAGAAGTGTTTCCAAAGTCATTCCTGGAAGCCACCATCATTCTGATTACAAATCCAGGCAGATACCCAAGTAGAAAAGAAAACTACAGGCCAATGTACTTACTAAACATAGATGCAAAAATCCTCAATAAGATATGGACAAATAGAATGCAACAAATCTTCAAAAGGATCATGAATTGGTCCAAGTATGGTTCATCCCAGAGAAGCAAGTATGGTTCAACATACGCAATGCAATAAATCTAATAATAATACCGCATAAAAAAGCAAGGACAAAAATCACATGATCATATCAATAGATGCAGAAAAAGTTTCTGACAAAATCTAACACATTTTAATGATAAAAACCTGAAGAGAATAGTTATAGAAAGACTTTATATAAATCTGATAAAAACCATTTATGATAAACCAATGGCCAATATCATAGTAAACAGGGAGAAGCTGAAAGCTTTCTCTCTAAAATCAAGAACAAGGCAAGGATGTCCACTATGACCGTTTCTGTTCAATATAGTACTTGAAATATTAGCTAGAGCAATCAGGCGAGCAAAAGAAATAAAAGGGTTGTGAACAGGAAAGGAAAAAATCAAACCATAATTATTTACCAAAGATTTCTAGAATTAATAACCAAATTCAACCATATAGAAAGATAAAATATCAACACATAAAAATCAATAGTGTTTCACAAATAATGAGCTCACCAATAAAGAAATTAGGAAACAATACAATTTACAATAGAATCAAGAAAAATTAAATACTTAGGAATTAACCTAAATAAAAAAGTAAAGACTACCACAACAAAACCTATAGTACTCTGAAAATAGAGACTGAAGAGGATATCAGAAAATGGGAAGATATCTCCTGTTCCTGGATAGGCATAACCAATATTGTCATACTCCCCAAATTGGTAGACAGATTTAATGCAGTCTCAATCTAAATACCACCAAAATTCCTCAAAGAACTAGAAAAAAAACCCCAAAATTTATACCCAGAATAGTCAAAGCAATCCTGAGTAACAAGAGCAAAGCATGAGACTTAAGAATCCTGGATTTCAAGTTATAATACAAAGCCACAGTGATTAAAAAAAAACAGCATGATGCTGGCATAAAAAAGCAGACATGTGAATCAATGGAACAGAAGAGAAGGCATAGAAAAAACCACAGATACATTTAAACACCTGATATTTGATAAAGATGCCACATTACTCTGGAAAAGAGATAGCCTCTTTAGCAAATGGTGCTGGGAAAACTGTTCTTCTACACATAGAAGATTGAAGTTAGATCCATGTCTCTCACCATGAACTAAAGCAAAATTAAAATATGTCACAGATTTAAATATTAAAATGGTATAACTTAACCTGATGAAAGGTAAAGTAGGTAAAACTCTTGAATTCATAGGTGTAGAGAAGGACTTTCTAAATGGAAATACAAGAAATAACATCAAAAGTTAACAAACAAGATCATATCAAGTTAAAAAGCCTCTCTATAGCAAAGGAAACAACCAACAGAGTGAAGAAACAACCTACAGAATGGAAAAAAAATTTTGGCTACACCTCAGACAGAAGACTAATGTAAAGAGTATACAAAGAACTCTAATTTTTTTTTAATTTTTTTTTTTTTGGTACCGGGGATCGAACTCATGACCTCGCGCTTGCCAGGCAGGCGCTTAAGTCACTGAGCTAAATCCCCAGACCTACAAAGAACTCTAAAAATTAGACTCCCCCAAAACAAAAGACTCAATCAAAAAATGGGCCAGAAGAAAATGAATAGAAATTTCTCAGAAGAAGTACAAATAGCCAATAAATATATGAAAAAGCACTCAACACCACTGGCCATTAAAAATGCAAATTAAAACAACACTGAGATTTCATCTTCCTCCGGAAAAAATGACTATCATCAAGAAATCAAACATTAACTAATGTTGGTGCAAAAGAAACTTTCCTACATTGTTGGAAGGGACATCAACTAGTACAATCATTATAGAAATCAGTATGCAATTTTTAAAAAAACAAATATTAAATATTCCTTTATGGATATATTCTCAAAAGAATTAAAGACATCATATTGCAGTGATGCATGCATACCCATGTTTATAGCAGCACAATTCATGATAGCTAAATCTTAGAAGCAGGTCCTGTCCACCAACAGACAAATGGATAATGAAAATGTGGCTCTCGTACACACTGGAATACTACCCTGCTATAAAAAAGGGTAGTTTTGAATCATTTGTAGAAAAATGAATGTACCTTATAAATATAAAATGAAATAAATCAAACACACAACCTTATATCCTGTGTGGGTTCTTCATATGAGAAATCCAAAGTATAAAATAAAGAGCAAAATAAAGGGTAAATAAAAGGAAACAAGGAAACGGATGTTTTGCAAATAGGAAGGGGACAGGATGTGGAGGGAAAGGGGGTCAGGTGAAGAGACATAAAAAAGAATAAAGATGTGTAATTTATATGTATCAAATACCCACCAGGAAAGTAGTCACTATGCATCACAAATATGTACTAATAAATAATAAAATAAAATAAAATTAGGGCCAAGAAGAACTCTTGAAGGCTCTGACACCTTAGCTTCATTGACTTCGTGGTAAATCTGCCTCCAGTTATAGAAATAAAACACCTTTTTGTAATTCCTTCATCATTAAATTATAGGTGACATGCTTAGTATTTTATTATATATAAAACTAAATGTTCAAAAAATTTAAAGAAGCACTTTTTAATTTCCCAACATGATACAGAGGGAGAAGATTGAATCGAGTTATCCCATGGGCAAGACTGAAAATCCTGAACAGATCTACCTGACTGCCTGTTTGTGGGCTTTAGAAAAGTGACCTTAGAGACCCTTTAAGGCCCTGCTTCCTAATTATTAAAGCCTGAGTTCTAGTTCACCCCATCTTGAATCTCATAGAGCACAAGGTAATTGATTACTTTTGTCTGAGGACAGTGCCATTTGCCAATGAGTTTTCTCCAGACACTATGGAACCATGGCCGGGGATTTAGCTCAGTGGCATAAGCATCTGCCTGGCAAGTGCACGGTTGTGAGTTTGATCCCCAGTTCAAAAAAAAAAGTAAGAACACTATGGAACCATGGTTCCTCTCTTGGCCTTATTGGAAGATGGACATAAATGAAACAAATATCTTGTCCTGGTTACTTTACTAATTCTTGAGACAAAATACCCAACACCCAAAGTTAAAGTAGAAAAGGTTTATTCAGCTCACAGTTTGTAGAGGTCTTAATTCATAGTTGGCTGGCTCCAAGGCAGGGTGGCATAGCAGAGAGGCATAATAGAGGAGAAATAGTTCATGGCAGGCAGAAGTCAGCAAAGCAGCAAGAGATAACAGCAGCCCTAAGGCTAGTAGCACATCTGGGGTGGGGAATCCTTAATCCCAGTATGGCATCCTTAATCATAGCATCACACTATATAGACTCAGTCACCTCTGAAAAGCCCCACCTATGACTGCAGGAGGCCTTGGGGGAACATCTATATACAAGCCACAACATGACTCAAAACTATCCTTCTTTATAGCAGAATAGTATTCCATCCATTCACTGGAGCCAGTCTCTTAGGCTGAAAAGTGACATTTCATCCAATTATTTCTTGAAAAGTCACACTATACTACTTTTTCCCAGTTTCAGTTATCATAGGTGGATTTTTTACTGCTCTGAAGAAATAGGCCTGTTTTATCTGGAACCACACCAGCTCGAGTGCCTATAACACTGCTGAATCAATCTTTGTGCCATTTAGCTTTGTGTTGTTGTGACAAAACAAAATAGAACAAAATAACAAAACAAAACAACAACAGAAAACCCTGAAAATATGAGCTTTAAGGACAAAAGACATATTTTAGCTCAAAGTTTTTCAGGCTTCAGTCAGTGGTCAGCTAGGCCTATAGTGAGGCAGATATTGTGAAACAAGGGTGTGGTAGAGCAAAGCTGTTCCCCTAATAGCACCCAGGAAGCAGATGGAGAGAAAAAGAACCAGAGAACTAGAGAGGAAGGAACTGGGAACAAACTATACCGGTACTTCAGAGCCATGCCCGCAGTGCCCTGTGTAGGCCCCACTTTCCAATCAGCCTTCTTGAGCTAAGAACTCATGGATGGATTAATCCATTTGGCAAAGTTGGAGCCCTCATGATCTAATCCGTTGCCTGAAAGCTTACCAACCAGCAACCAAGACTTAAAACCAGTGAATCTGTAAGTGGTTGTGCTCTAAAGAATATAACTGTATGCATGTGTAAGAGTGTAAGATAGATGACCATATTACTAAGTTTTTGTTGGATCATTGAACAGAATGGTTTGCACTGTCAATGTTTGAGTGTATCCACTTTTTATGTTTTGAACAACTATTTCTAAGAGGACAATATCAACTAGTGATTTCTTAGTGTTAATTTTTTTTTGAAATTCTATTATTTCTACCCTTTTTTCTTTTTTCTTTAAAAAAACCCAATGACTCTTTGGAGAGGGATATTTTGGATTCCAACCATAACAGTAATATATTTGGAAAAGCCAGAGTCCCCAGACCCACATCCTAGAGTCACATAAATAACATGTCATGCTCATTTAGGGGAGCTCCGAATCCTACTCTGCTGATCCAAGGCTTCCTCTCTGCCCCACCCACCCTTCTGGATACCAGCCTCAACAATTTCCCTCCCTCCCTCCCCTTTTTCTCTCCCCCCTCCTGTCCCTTCCTTTTTGTGTGTGTATGGGGAGGTGGTCCTGGAGATGGAACCCAGGGCCCGGTGCACGCTGAGTAAGTGCTCTCCTACAGACGTACATCTCCATAGCCGAAGTGTTTTGATCACTTGCAAAAGTGGGTAAATTTAAGGTACTGTCAAGGTTGCATCTACACCATTAGGGAGGCATTTTCCTCACTTATTTTCACAGGGAGTGCAAAAGGAAGTGAATGTCTGGAAACTGAGAATTTTACCTGTTATCTGTCAAGATAATGGTAATATTATATAGTGGTTTGAAATGAGTCTCAGAATTTTCCTGGCTCTTATTATTATTACAATAAATTGATACATATTAATTGTATGTATTTATCGGGCACAAGGGGTTATTTTGGTACATGGCTTTCTTTTCACAGTCTAGCATTTTTCTCACTACTTTTGCCTGCTTTCCTCTTCTGTAAAGTGGGTTGTAAAACTGAACAGGAATCAGACTTGAAGTATTGAGCACAATGCCTAGTTTCTGGAAAGCACTGTGTTATGATTTGCTCCACACCGAGGATTAACTGGGGAGCTGGTGGAAGACACCCCATCTGTTCCTCCTCCCCCAAGGCTCTGTGGATCACTAGGGAGACTAATTGGACGATACCATCCACAAGGCCAAGGGTGGTGGCTCTGGGGAGGGACTCTGAGGTCCTAGGTCATCTCTCAGCAGGGACTCAGGCCCTTCCCAATCCTGGGCTGTGGTGGGGTTGGAGCTGCGGGAAGGGGCGGTGGCCGTGGGCTCCACCCTGCTGGCTTGTCTGCAGGCAAGCAGGCGGGGCCAGCAATACAGCGTTTCGGCTAAGGCGCTAGTGCGTGGGGGCAGTGCGCAGCGGGCCGGGGTAGAGGCCCAAGAGACCAGAGCGGCAGGCACCCGGGCGGCCTGGAGCTGGGCGAGCACCATGAACTACAAATGCGACGTGGTCGTGGTGGGGGGCGGCATCTCAGGTCAGTGGCGGCTGCGCCCTCTCCTTCTCCCCTCGCTGCACTCGGACAGGTGGCCGCGCCGCCGAGAGAGGCGCGAGGGGCGGCTGCAGGGCGGAGGCTGAGCCCAGGGCCACACTTTGAGCTCGCACTGGCAGGGCTCCAGCGGGGTCCACGCGCCACACAGCGAACTCGCCCTGGGGGAAGGGTTTAGAGTACCCCTGCACAGAAGCCTGGGGACTAGAAGCTTGTGGAAGGTCTGGGGCTAAACTTTGAATTTCTCCTCCAGAAAGGCCAGCTCTTGCTGGGATTTATGCAGTAAGAAAAATGGAGACAGGGAGACAGGGGGCACCTGTTGGGGAATGCTGCAAAGATCAGTCTTTTGCTTCAATCTGACGTAGACACTCTCCCTCACTTGGAGCAGGCAGGCACATATTGTTACTTTGGTGTCGGGAAAATGGCTTTAAACAGGAAGAAGGGATTGAACCCTGGTTGATCGATTGCCAGAACCCGTCCAGACTCCGTGGGTCATTTCTGGTTCCAACTGTCATGGGCCTACCTGGGTGTGCAGGACCTTCTTGGCAAGTGCCTCTTCTCTGATCCAACCTTCTTTGCCCTGTTCCCCCACCCGAAGCACAGGGTGGCCTAGAAATAACTAAGCTCTCTGACACAGCCCATATTAGGCAAGAAAGGGGACAGAGTCTGTTCCTTCAGCAAGGGAGGGGACCAGGACACAACAAGGGCCCTGAAACTCAGAAGGAAGGAGAGGGTCAGTGGGGGAACTTGCGCTCTGTAGAGGATCACGCAGATTGTACTGGGGTGGAGGACACAGAAGGAGTAAAGAGGGTTCCCAAAACAGTGCATTTAGCAGACCCCTGGGGATGCTTTGACTCTCCTGGTATTTAAGCAACCTCTAGAATCCAGAAATGTGTGGTCTAAGACTCATCCACACCAAATTTTAAGCAGCCTCCAGGAACAGGGGCCAGCCTTGCTCCATGTGAGGAGGGCAAGACCGAGGTGGACACTATTGTGCTTGGAATCCCAGGTTTGGATGCTGGGAGCTGCCCCTGGTCCTGTGCTACTGCCTTCACTCCAGTGTGCTTCATCTTTGGGTCAGAACTCCAGCTACCACCTCTGTCCAGCAGCCCTGTTGGGCTCGCCTCTGCTGGGTCTCTGGCTTGGTGCATGGATGTATAAGCACAGCCTGTTGAGGTTCACCAAGCCTGAACAGAGACTCAGTTTTTTAAAAAAACTTTTTTGACATCTTTTCTCCCAGAGGAACTTGGACTAAAAAGCATACCTAAAAAGATGTTTTAGAAAATATTACTAAGTGAATCTTGATACTGTTTTTGCTGAGCCCACCCCAAATATGAAAACTGAAGTTTCTCTTTTCCTAAAGTTCTTTGCTTACTCAAAGTATGCCTCCATGGATTCAGATTCTTCTTTTCCTCTCCTGCTACATTATATTTTTGACTGATACACTGAAGTTTCAAGCTGACTCAAATTATTTGTGTTAGACTTATGCAGGGGAGGGAGATAAGGGCTTAGCTGTTTTTACAAGAAGTGGTGAACTTTCTGCATTCACTTCCCAAATCTGTTCAGAATAAAAGACTGATAGCATTCCATGGAATGAGCATTGTTCTAACAACCAAGAAAACAGGGTTTCAAGGCCTACCCATTCTCCACTGTATCATCTACAAGGAGATTACACTACAGTTATAGCTAGATTACAGCATTGTTTGGGGGGCACATGAGACAATGTGTGTGCAATAGCTTTGCAAAGTATCAAACATTGGCACGGGGTGGGGGCTGGGGATGTAGTTCAGTGGACAGAGCACTTGCATGGTATTTATGATGCCTTGGATCCATCCCCAGAATGCAAAGAAAAAAACCCCAAAATGTATATAAATGCTATCTCAGTATTTACATATTTGGGATATCTCAGTATTTACATATTTGAGATATAAGGAGTAGAGCACTGTGTTTTATTCTCAACACTGCAAAAAATGAAAAATAAAATAAAATATGGCACAAGGACCTACAAGAGTTTTGTTTATTTATTCAAGCAAAAGGCTTTATAGAAGACTGTGCTGGTAGGAGATTAAAAAGCAGATAATGTTGTCCTTGCCCTGGAAGAACTGTCAATCCAACAAGGGAGCTGGAGACCCAGATGAGGCCAATACAAGTAATGCAGTTACAAAAGAGAAATGACTTGAGCTGTTCTATTACTGCACAGTACAGTGACTATAGATGATTTTAATGTACTGCATATTTTAAAAAGCTAGAATAAACGATTTGAAATTTTTACCACCAAGAAGTATTAAATGTTTGGAGAAATAGATATGCTTAGCTTGATTTGGACATTACATAATGTATACTGTATCAAAGCATCACCTGCTACCTGATAATTATGCACAATTTTATGTGTCAGTGAAAAACAACAACAAAAAGACTATACAAAGTAGAAGAAGATGGTGTATGCCACAGGAGGGGTTCCTTTCATCATTCATTCATTCAATGAATATTTATTCCCTGTCCCATATCCTTCCCCCAAAGGAATAAAAGATGAATTATATTCAGCCATTGCTCTTGGGCTCCCCAAAAATGATAATGGGAGACAGAATCATGAACAATTAATAACTAATGGCCTATTATAGATGTTTTAGTAGCACTTGTCAAACGTTCTAGGGAAGGCTATTGGAGAGAACATAAAACTCAGAAAATCTAGGAAGGCTTCACAGAGAAAGTGGCAGTGAATTGAATCTGAAAGAATAAAAATGAGTTCACGAAGAGACTGGATAACAAAAGCATTTTAAACTAAACAACTTGTATACAATCATAAATATGTGAAAGAACATGATAGTGTGTTTAGAAAACCTTCTAAACCTTAAGAATTTTAGTGTTGAAAGTTGGAGTCTGGTGGGAGACAAAACTAAAAAACCAAGTTGGGGTGAATCAGAGTGGGGCTGGTGCATCATCCCCCCAAAGCTTAGCATCTTGCATGTTCAGAGTGGTGCTGACAATTTTTCATTGACAAACTTATGCGCATGAAAGGGTACATGGAGATGGCATTAGCAAAAAGGGAAGTAAAGAGAGAGGATGGGTTTTGGGAAAAGATGGCGTCTACAGTTGGAGGTAGTAGGAAGACAGCTGGGAAGAGAATTCTAGCAGTTGGAAATGTGGAGAAGAAAGTGAGATTACAGAGGTATGTGACAGATAAGTTTTAGTTGAAGCCCCTATATGAAATGAAATGACCAAAACCAAAAGTGTAGGGTGTTGAATTTTAGAATCCGTAAGTGATTGACGCAATGATTTAGGCTTAAATGTCTTTGGATTTTTCTTTAATTTTAAAACTTTGTTAATGATTAAGCTTAGGACATCCTGGTAATTCTCTGATAATTTAAAAGCTGTCAGCATATTTTAATCATTCTCTTTCGGATAAATAGATACACTGGGAGTATAGCTGGTTAATGTATAACTTTCTTTTTTGATGTTTAGAAAATTGCAAGGAAATTGTAGAAGAGCATTTCAGTAATGTGTATGAAATATAAATGAATCTCTACTAAAATCTGGACAGGTCATTTCTGGAGATTGGTAGAACAAACAGCGCTTCTCATGTGTAGTCAGCCAGCACCACTTTGCTTCTGTCCCAAGACTCAATTTTAGAGTTTGGGTTGGTGGAACTGTGGGAACTCTTTTGCAACTCTAGAATGGATCTTGCTCAATCACCAAAACAGAAAATTTAAAAAGGGCAACATTAAACAAAGAAGCTTTTGACAGGGCTTGGGAGAAAAATTCAGTCACTTGAGGATGGCAAGCACTAAATTTGAGGTCCATGTTGCAACCGGAGTGCCAAATTATAACCAACACCTGGCATGTAACCTGTGCAGTCAAGAGAGCAATCCTAGCTGCTGGCTTTTGGGACTGGTCTGGACAAAGAAGTGTCAGAGACAGCTCACAAAGTGAAGTATCATGAGTTGAAGGGTACTGTGGGGAGATGTGGCCCTGGGTATTGATGGCCAAGCCTCCTTCTCAGCTTTGGTGATGAAACATGCAGAACTTCTCTGGGCCCATTTAACTTACTTCATTGTTTTAAAAAAAATAATAACTGTGTAGCTGTACTTGGAAATTTGTATATGTCAGTCAAGGAGAGAACAGAGAAACAACTTGGCAACATTAAATAAGCACAGGCTTTAGTGGCAGACTGGCTGTGAATCCTGTTTCTTATACTTTGCCTATTATATAACTAACCTGATATATTACATAACCTCCCCGTTTTTCAGCTGTCTCATTGCTTTTCTTCCCCCACTAGATGGTTTAATGATTGATAAAAACTGTACAAAACTACTCAAAACAGAAATGTTTTAGAATGTGTACCATGAGCTCAAAACTTCACAGTAACTAGGGAAGATAGAAGATCTCTTCAACGGAAAAAAAGAGAGAAAATTTGGATTTAGAAAAATCAAGACAGCTGTTAAAGAAAAAGTTTAAGTTAACATTGGTTTTTTCCCCCTTTTTTTCATAGTCCTGAGTTTTAAACCCAGGGCCTCACACTTGCAAGACAAGCATTCTACCACTGAGCTACATCCCCAGCCCTTATTTTGTGTTCCCAATGTATTCATAATGTCTTCCTGACCAGTTTCTTTTAAGGTTTAAAAGAATGTATATGCAGGATGAGCAATGAAAAAGTAACTAAGACAGAATTTGGTACCAAAAGTAGGGTCGTTGCTGTGAGTATAGCTGACCATGTGGTTCAAGAGCCTTTGGGAATGACTTGTGGGAAGAGTTTGGAAAGGTTCAGAGATGTCGGCTGAAAAAGTACACCACGAACAACTTAGGCAATATTTGATGGGAGATTCTAGTCAGAGCTCCGAGGAGCAGAAAGAAGGCTGACAGAAATCCTGCCAGTAAAGACCAGGCTCAGGATGTTTCTTCAGGGAAGAACTTCATTAGATGTTGGATTCAAATGATGTGTTATATAGCTTGGCAGAAAATTTGTCCACATTCTGCTAGTATCCAGAAAGTTTGCCTGAGGCTAAGATTAGGGAAGGCAGAGTAATTAATCTTACAGAAGAAACTTCAAGACTGTCTAATGTTGAGGCTCTGAACTAAGGGAAGATAAACCTCACAGGTGGAAACCTATTGAAAAGATGGAGTTGATTTTGTCTCCCCTTGCAGAAGGGGGATAATCTTGATGCTAAATATAAGGGCTTTGTGGACCTGGAACTTGAATTTGAATTCCCCCTATTCTTCTAAATGTGCAGCTTAGAAAAGTTATCTACTTCTTCATCCTCAATTCCTCACTTATAAAGTGTAGGAATGGTTTTCTGGCTTATTCCCGGATAAATAAATAAATGTTAACTTTGTTATTTTTATAAGTCACTGCATGACACTTTACTGAGGAGACTTTGGAAACTTGGAAGATTAAATACTCTTCCTCATCTAAACAGTGAGCCAAATAAGAGACCACATTCAGATGTACTGTGCATCTGAGGAAGTAGTGATTTTATTCCCATAACGGAATACTCTGGAGATTTTCTCTGGTCAAATGTGCAGCATTATCATTTTTGATTTTTTTTTTTTTGGTACCGGGGATGGAACTCACAACCTCATGCTCATCGGGCAGGCACTTATACCACTGAGCCAAATCCCCAGGCCCAGCATTATCATTTTTACAAAGGCTTCAAGTGTGTTACACTTAGAATATTACTAGTATGTCTGTATAAAAATATTTCCCCTAAAAGAGAAGTCTAAGGCTGTAAAATTCCTTCCTGATTTTGAATTTACAACTGACAAAACTTCTTCCAAGCTAAAAAAATTTTTCATTAATAGATCAATGGTGTCTGAAGATGAAAGCATCTTTAGAATTTTATCTACTAGGTAAAATCACCTGGTTTTAAATGCAAGGAAAAGCAGACAAAGAGGTCAATAGGCTGGATTTAGCTCACAGCCACTTCTTTTGAAGAAATTTACTCTCCTGAGGGATGAACCCTCAACCTTAGGAGGAAATGTAGTCTGACAAATGGTGCTGGTTAGGAAGGAAAAATCAGTAATACTTTGGATCTGCTTCTGTTTCCTACTTTCATGTTCACAAAATGGATCCACCTTTGGTGCTTTCAATTAACTTAATAAATGAAGATATCATAGAAAGCCAAGCCCCAGTTAGCAATGTTTCCATAGTCAGCATGCATTTATTTACTGAAGAGAGGTACAGCAAAATAGTAATACCTAGCTCTTACCCTCAGGAAACCTAAAATATAGCTGGAGACACAAGATTGATACATAGAAACAATGAGGAACAGTAAAAAAATGCATAATTGAATTCTGAACTGGGAGACCCACACCTTAAGTTATGTTTTATTCACTTTCTCATTGCTGGGACAGAATATCTGACACTCTCAACTTGAAGGAGAGGAGGTTTATTTTTGGCTCACATTTTCAGTCTGTGGTTGGCTGGCTGCAAGGTGAGAATAATACAGTAGATGGGCCTGGGTAGAGGAAAAGCTGCTCCTATCACCATGGGCAGGAAACAGAGAAGGAAGCAGCTGGGGAGGGAGACACACTCTTCCAGGTCACACCATCAATGGCCCACCTCACCCAATCAGGTCCCAACTCCTAACAGCAACTCAGTTTAGAGCCCCCATTGTCCAACTGCCTTCCACGGGCCCCACTTCTGAGCATATGAGGCTTTAGAAGGACATTTCAGATTTAGAAGGACATTCAGAAACCACAGCATTCCACCTCTGGCTCCCAGAAGACTCATGCACATCTATGTATGCACAATGCATTTAATCCACCTGTAAGAGTTACTAAAGTCTTGAAGAGTTTCAGCATTGCTGAAAAGCCCAAGGCCAAAGTCCCTTCTGAGACTCAAGATGAACTTTTAACTATGAGCTCCAGCAAAAAAATTTTAAAAAAGAAAGTTAAACACTGCCAACATATAATGACACTGTGTAAATATTCCCATTCCAAAGAAAGGAATGGGAGATAGAAAGGAACAGGAACAATGCAAGACTAAATTCCAACAGGGCAAACATTAAATTGTGTAATTCCATGTCCTGTACCTAAGGCAAGATGTGACAATATGTGAACTCTAAGGGACTTGGACAGCCTTGTACTTACAGCATTACTGGTTGCAGGCTTGTCTCTTGGGCTGGCATTGCTCATTGACTGTGGCTTTCCTCAACAGACATTCTACATCCCTATCTTCTTCAAATTGCTGCATTTTGACTTCACTATCACTGTTTCACTCACTGCCTGCCCTCTTAGGACTTCTGAAATCTGAGTGAAGCCTCCCTGTCCCCAAATCTCTTGCATTATGCATGTCTATAAACCAACACTATGTAGATGATGCCAGCATCTGTCTCCAGCTCAAATAGCAGCCAGGGCCTTCTTATGTCATGAGTGCAGAGGCCTTGGAGTATCAGGATTGCTGAGGACTATTAAACAAATCCTGAAGAACCATTGCCCTATGTAGCGTTTTTTTGAGCTGGAGGCCCAGGGATTTTTTTTTCAAATGAAAGCTTTATAGTTTGGGACTCCTGAACTTGTGATGGGTGGGGTCTTGCTGATTTTAAGATGCTCTCAAGGCATCTTTTGTATTGTCCAGATGTAAAGTACTTGGCATCTTTTTAATAATAATCTTTTCAGCACCTAAGCTCTCCTCTGTTCCAGCTTTGCTGGCTCTTCCTTTTTGGCAAAACTAAAAACATTTCAAATGGGTGCTTTGCTCCTGTTTATCAGTGCAAACTTGCTAACAGAAGCGCAAACTTGCTAACAGAAGTGAAATCCACAGGCTGAATATTGAGCTGCCTTGAAATTCTCTCTGCTACATTAGTTAGTCAGCCACCCTTAATCTTAGTTTCCCAGAAAGTGTCATGGCATGAACAAAATGTAGACAAATTTTCTACCAGAGCATAGCATGTGTGGCCTTGAGTCCAATGGCCAATGGTGTGCTTATTCTCAACTAAAACATTCTAAGCCTGGTCTTTTCTGTCTCAAATTTTATCAGGGTATTGATCTTCTAAATTTTAAAGCAAAAGTGGGTAAGAGGTGACCTTCAAAGACATAGTTTGCTTTCTTCACAATTTTGCTGAGGTCCAACCCAGGAAAGAAGTATCATAAACAATAATTAATGCTTTTGTGCTGAATTTTTATAATTGGAAATGAAAATTTTGACTGTATTTAGAATTTTCTTCCATTTTAATTTTTCTTTATGTTTTTTATTTTAAAGAGAAAAAACAATAAAAGCAATGCTACACAATTTCAAAACAAGGTAGTAGGAGAATAACAATGGTTAATACATTGTGCATTACTATTTTCAAAGTAGATGTTCAGATTACAAGGCATGAAACATTATACAGGCATGCAAAATTGATTAAACCATATAAACACAAACTTTTCTTTTCAATGAACTAATAGAAATTAGTAGTATAACTATCTTGCATATATATATATATATATATATATATATATATATATATATATATATTCTTTTATCTTCCTTCTTTTTTCCCATCCCAGTTCCAGTTTATCTTTCCTTTGAATGGTTTCTTCCCATTTCACAATATCTATTGTACATTTTGGAATCTTATTTGCTCTTTCAGCTGTATATAGTCTGGAGACAATATGATATTTACACATGTGAGTGATTTATTTCACTTACAAGTGTGGTCTCAAGTTGCATCCACTTAGCTATAATAGTCTCCAGTTTATCCTTCTTTATGGTTGAGTAGTACTCTATTGTATAAAAAGACTATA
>PVJX010040709.1:0-15050 GCA_004027295.1 Dolichotis patagonum | reverse complement strand
TCTATGATGAGCAGGCTTTAAGGTGGGAATATCATGGTAGAAGGGTGTGATAAAGTAAAATTGATCCTTCCTGGTGTTCAGAAAGCAGAGCAGAGGAATGGTGCTAGGAAGGAAGGGCCTAAGGTCCAGATACAGATCCCCAATTCATGTGTGCGCGATCCGCCTGAACACTTGCAGAAGTGTGCTTTATAATCACCTGGGAGGCTCCCATGTCCATCGAGTTAAAGTCTTAATCATCATACTAATCAAAAGAAAAAAATGGTAGGCTGAATATTTCCTCCTCTTCAGTGTATCAGGCTTTTTATTGCCTTGACACGGTGAAACTGATATTCTGCAGTCCCCATTCCCAAGCTCTGGGGTGCTGACAGCATTCACTCCTTTTTCTGAAAGTTTGCTCTTTGAATTCTAGACCACCATTAAGAATTCTCATAATCCCGACAGACAGAAAACTCGGAAAGTGTCTGCTGTGTGACATACAATGAATAGAGGCTTCATTGAGTCTAGTGCACCAGATATTCTGATTAAAATACCAACCTATTGAGTGCATTAGGTGACTCTACTCAACACCTTACAAAGACATGAATTAATCCAACAAATTTCTGCTTGAGTTCTGTGCCTTAAAATATCATGAAATATAATAGAATCATTGTTACTTAAACCATTAAATTGTGAGATAACATTTTTTGGATAACCACAGTTCACAATGATTTATTACATATTTGACAAGGATACAAAAGAGAAGAGTTCAGAAGTTCCCAGCATGAAGAAATAATAAATGTATTTTTGTCTTTTTATTTTCTTGCTGCATTTTAGATATACATAGTGATAATGTTCACCATAGGGAAATTGTACCTGTATATACTACATCTGACTTCTTTTCTTCCCATTCTCCCCCTCCCTTCATTGCCTCATCCCCTCTTTATTTACAAAAGCTTTGCTTCCATTTTTCTTTTTATTCTTTTTTCCCTGTCTCTCCCACTTGTTCATTCCCTTCTCATTTGAATAAAATTGGTACCTGAAAGGCAAGAGTTACAGAGGGAAGACATTCAGGGCCTACGGATAGTTAGGAGTACAAAGATAGAAAAAGTAGTTTGAATTGTTAAGGTGGAATACAACTCATAAAAGATGAAAAAGAGTTTTCAGTAAAGAAGGATCACTGGGTCAGTTTGGATGGTAAATCGCAGACATTCTAATTAGGAACTAGCAATCAAAGTTGAAGCAATAAAAGAGAGGCCAAAATTATTATAAAATTTCAAGTGGTCTTCAAAGAGTTGAGAGTGAGCAAAGATGTTTAAAGGAATGTCAGATGTGGAGGTGATCTATGATTTTCTCTGTGACTTTTAATAGCATCAGTAAATTACACCAAGTCAGGAGTATTTAATGGTAATTTATGCAACATTATGGAGTAAAACCTGACACCAAATTTGGTCCAAATTTACTGTTTCATGGCTGGAAGACTAAAGAATGTTATGAATAAGAGTCATAAATATGAAGGGTAGGCAAACATACGAGAGGAAAAGCTGATCTGAAGTCAGTAGAGTTTCCCCAGTGCTAGAAAGTACTGCCTTTAATAAGGTGTAGTAAAAATAATTTTTATTAATTATGGAGATGTGAGAATTAGGTGCCTGTAAACATCAATTCTTTTTTAACCAAAGTTGAGTTTTCCACCAAAAGAATTCTGATGCATCTTTTAAAAACTTGGAGGTAATGAGTGGATGATAGAAACCTTTAAAAAGTATTATATCAGACTGCTATCATCGAGATATGATATCTCAACTATCGGTATCTCAACTGGATAGGAGCTTTTTTTCAACAATGTCTTCTAGCTTCATTTCTGAAACAAATGTATATTGATATGATTTTATTTTTTGTACAAAGTACTTTCATATGAATATTAAAAGTCATTGCCTTCCTACCATAATGAAGTATGGGGCACTCAAGAATTTTTTATTCTCTTTCATATTAACAGCATTCCTCTACAGAATGAAATAAAAGGAAAACAATAAATTCTTGAAAGGACATAGAGATGAGAAAGAAGTCCTACAGTTTATGAATTCCATTAAATTATAAAAATTCCAGAAAACCCATTCAGTGATGACTGCATCCAAAATATGGAACAGAACCAAATTGCTATAAAAATGGATAAAATAAGCTATCTAATTCAAATATTTAAATTTGGTGAATTCATGTATACAGTGATGTTGAAATTATAGTAATTTATATATAGAAGAAACTGAAAAAAGAGTAATTTAAAAATCATAAAAAGCACTTACCACTGAGCCCTATACAACATGAGTGTCATACATTTAGAGATTTCAACTGTTAGTACTCTGGCCCTTTAGTATTTGTGACTGACTTCTTTAAGAAGAATCACTTCACAGACTGTGATGTTGATATTGTTGCATCCCAAAGGTGGTTTGTGTTAGAGACACAAATTACATTCATGCTCCAAGCTTTTGTTCATCCATAATGATTGTTAAAATACTGGACTATTTCAGTGTTGAGCCTATTCTTGTTTAAATACAAATTTCTCTTTGGCTGACCTCTTTCACTAGGACTTCCTATTATGCAGCAAAAGAATTAATTACTGGCACTTTAAAAATACTGTTTTAGCTCTTTTGGCTTGTCCAGATATTATCCAGGATTTATGCTTAATATTAAATACTTTTATTATCTCCGGAATTCAAGTCTTTGGAAATCTGTGGAAAATTCCTCCAGCTGTCCTATTAAAAAAGGATGAGTTAAAACTTATTATGTATGAAATAGATGTAATGGTCAATTTTAAGTCAATTTCTTTGTCACAGTCACACATCATTCAGCGTTCATACGTGATAGTAAAATTGGTATTAGTGATGGACTATATTCAGTTTTTATATCTGAGTAGAATATTTTCATTTTGCTTACTGCTTTTAATTTTAATATTTCTATTATTGATGTGTTTTGCTTTATATGTCACATTAAATATCTATTCAGATTGATAGTAAATAAAATATAATTACTATGATTTAGCCATCTTTTTAGTCTGCCATCCTGGGGTGCTATAATTTGAATTAATGCTAAAATGCATTGAAAAGATAAAGTTTAACCTTTACTGAATTGTTTGCACATAGAACTTGACTCATATTAAATGCTGACTAAAAAGCTATCACTAATAATAAACAAAATGCATGATTAAATTGTGTGTACAATTTACTTATAAACAGCTATAAGTGAATCATTGTAACCTATAATAAGTGATACTGATTTAAACATAAAGTTCCACTTGACTGAAACTAATGACAAAAATGTTGATTTATTGAAATCAACTTTGCTCCAATACAAAAATATCTAGCAATTTCTTGTATTAAATGACAATATTTCAACAAATAAAGAAAAAAATCTGGTTTCTTAAACAGGAAAAAAGTACACTAGTGTTTCTCTTGGTATTCTTGTCATAAAATTGACTTTAGTGAAAAATGAATGAACCTATTTTTTTTGAAATATTTTTGTAGTTGGCTCACATCATCCTTCCCTGGTCTCCTACTTTCTATTATGTTTGTAATGCTGACCTTCAGTGAATAATATGTTTTAACCACAGGAGACGGTTAGAAAGTTATGATATTCTGAACTGAGAATATATTAGGTTTTGCTTCAAAATTTCAGGCAGGGAAAGATGTCAGAAGAGCAAACACTAGAGAGATCTTGCAATAAGAAAAAATCAGTAGGAAACTAATCTTTAATAAAGTTCACTCAGGAACTATTCTTCAGGGCCTGTTTATTTAAATTCCATAGAAAAAGAAGTGGTGACTTTTACACGATTATGATAGTAACCTTTATTCAACAAAGATACAACCATAGAATGCAATGTTGCATTTTACCTGTTATCCAGTATAGACTCCTAAAATTTAACTATGCACTGAAAGGGAGATAAAAAGAATGATCATCATTCTAAAATCTATTAAACTTAAGGAAATAGAGCTTGTGAATAAATCACCATAAATTAGTAATGCAATAAAATTACAAGTTTTGGAAATAATATATATTCTCATTGTTTTCAAGGGTTGTATATTTTCCAAGAATATATACTTTGAAAGAAATGTATTTGATATCTTTCAAGACTGTCTATTTTAGAAAATTTTTTGTCTTTATTTCAGTATTTCTTTGCCTCAGTGAAAATTTGTGGTGTCTACCCTCAAGAATGTACTTCTTAAAATTTGAAACTTTTCAGCAAGCAGTCATTCTATTATCTTTAATATTTATTGAACTGTATAATGCATCTTTGGAGATTTAGAAATATTAAATGATATTCTAGGTTTTATAAATGTATTACTTTAAAAAACACATTATGTCCAGTCTTATAGAAAGTATATAAGAGTAGGGAACATAGACAATGCATAATTAAGAAAAATATAGCATATTGATTGTTTTTAAGGACTGTGGAACACATAATCAGGGAATAGAGATAGTGAAAGTTGGATTGCTAGTTCAAATAATGTGCAATGAAGAAAACTTTGTTCAGAGAAAGTACAAAGCTCATAGAAGAATCCAGGATATATCTGAAGAGAGGATTTAAAGTAGAGAGAATAGTATGTGCAGTGACCCGGCATATTATAGCTTAGCTAGGTAAAAATATGGCTGCAATAGTACAGAATAATCAAGGAAATAATCAAAATGTTAGTGCAGCAATGATCACCTTGGGTCTTCAGCCAATTGTAAGAATTTTGGATTTAAGCTTCATGAAGTTAGGAAACCAGTGGATGTTTGTAAGCAAAGGAAAAAATATGACAACCATTAACACTGGACACAATTTGAGTTCCAGAATGAGAAAGAAAAGTTTCTGTGATGCAACATTTATAGTAATCAAGAGGGAACACAAGGTCCCAGGAATTCCTGGAATTGTCTGACACAATTCTGACAGCCAAGGGATTGAAAATAGGAATGAGAGATCCACATTTACCTGGCAACAACTTTTCTTTCCTTTGTCCACAACTATCTTAGCTTCTAGTCCATCCTTCGCCTCTGTTCAAGGATCTGTTCTCATCACACTTGCTGGCCTAAACCTTAGATCCAAAGGGAAGTGGTGCTCTAGGTGTTATGAAAAAGCAAGACTGGCTTCTTCTCAGGTGTTTCTCGTTGGCATTTTGTCTCACCACATGATCACTTCTACATGCATCTGCTCTTGTCAGGATGTCACCTGCCATGTGACACAGCCATGGGAGTCCTCACTAGAGGCTGGAAAGAATCAGTATCCTGTTCTTCGAACTTCCAGCATCCAAAATTGAGAGCCAAGTTAACTTTTTCTACACATTTCTCAGCCTTAGCTATATTATTATGGTAACAGAGGGTGGACAAATACAAAATGCTGTCATTCAATGAACACTATAGCAAAGTTCTGTGTTTTTGCAAAATTACAATTTTTTTTTAAATTATGGAATTTTTAAAAAAATTATGACACTCTGGTCATAATTTTTTAAAATTATGACACTCAGGTCTATGTAGGAGATGCTGTGAAATTCATTTAAATATACCCAATACATGGTCTATTTCAAGGGAAAAATTTCTGCTTCTAGTTTTTCAGCTATCCATGGAAACACCGGACTCTTGAGGGTCTAAAACACACAGAATTTTTTTAAATATTTGTAATACAAGTAAATAAACAAACATTCAGTGATTTCCTCTGACCTCTGGCCTTGATTTCACACACACTTCTGAACAGAAATCACTATTTATAATAGAAACTTAAGACTTTTTTCTTAAAATTATAAAAGGAAGGTACAAATTTACACAAAAAGGTGGAGCTGTTAGATGAGCTTTCATGTCAAATAGTGGTGTAAATAATAGTAGTGAAATTCCTTTCATTCTCAAGCAAGTTAAAGATTATTATAACCTACAGTCTTCCCTTTGCTTATGTAGAAACTAAGTTTTGATCAGTTAATAATATGAAATTCCTTTGAGTGTATCTTGCATATAGCTTTTGCATAACACATTAGAAGCCAGATTCCCAAGTTTTATGACATTTGTGGTATGCCTACCTTTAGCGATATCGTTTGTAATTTTAAGTATCATTATAGTGCAATATGATTGTGGTATTTCCTGCAGGACGCATGATGATCTAGAAGGTTTGCTGTGTCAAATGCAGAGCTGCAATGGGCCCCCTCTTGTTTTCCATAAATGAGATGATTTTAAAATGTTTTCTTTCTAATTTGATTTATACTGCTTATCATTCCTAACTTTTGAAGATGCACAGCAAAATACAGTGCAATGCTGTATGATTTAAAAATCATCTGGAGGCAAAATATAAAACCACATGCATCAGACAGTGCTTCATTTGATGACATTGATTAGTCAGTTTTGAATTGCATGCAAAATGCACAGTAGCTGAGAAGCTTGCTTGACTGTGTGTGTGTGTACGTGTGTGTAAGTTATATTCACAGTTCTCAACTGATATTAATATAATGATAATTAAAAATTTAGGATATATATATAGCAAAAAAGTTATTAAAGCAGAAATTGTGTCATTGTTAATTCTTAGGAAGCAACCTAGAATCCTGTATAAGTTAAAAGTAAAGAGAAGTTGGGTGTGTAGTGCATTTGGGAAGCTGAGGCAAGAGGGTTGTTGCAAGTTCAAGACCAGCCTGGGGTCCAAAGTGAGCTCAAGGCCAGGCTAAATTGCATGATGAGACTCTGACTCAAAAACACAAATATATATACATGCATATATATATATACACACACATATATGTAATAAACAAATGGAAATTTTAAAAAGTAAAGAGAAATTGATACTGAATAGGGAAATATAATAGAGTGGTTACATTCATTAGTTTGGTTATTTTTAATCATAATTAGACATAATTAGCTTACAATGCTATACAAATTTACTATTTTCATAGATTTATGTGGAGGAATATTTCACTTTGAAATGAAATGGAAAATTTCTTTCCAGAGATCAATTTAAATAAAATTATATAATTAGGTTTGTATAGTTATCAGAAATGATACCATAGATGTTTCACATTTAAAAAAAAAGAATTATGGTCCCAACAAATGTTAACTTATCTGTTCAAAAGTTTGTACTTTTTCCCAAAAAGAAAAATATAGTAATAAATGAATATTTGAAAAACAAAGAGAACTATTTATTATTTATATTTCCTTTGTATATTTATTCATATTTTCCAGATTTTAGAAATTCATTGTAAGGCATATTATGATAATGATATTGATGTTTCCTACATATCTATCTGATTTATCATTCTATATAATTATTAGGTCTTTTCTATATATTATTTATTTTTTAAATGTAACCATTTATATGAAGATGTCTCATAGATTTAGATTTAGATTACTTCACATGAGTTGCTATTTAGGGGGGTACTTAGAAGTTTTGGAGGTTTTTTCTATGTGAAAAAGTGAATTTTTTTTTTTAGTACCTGGGATCAAACTCATGACGTTGCACTTGCCAGGCAGATGATTATGCCATTGAGCTAAATCTCCAGCCATTATTTTATTTATGTCCATTTTTTTCCACTTTACAAAGATAAACTTTGTTTCAAGACAAACTGTAATGTGCACCCACCCATAGAATCATCCACAGAATTAAGTTTATCAATATTTTAGAACTATGTATTGAAGCACAAGCAACACATACACATAGTTAGTAAAATTTGTCTAAATTTAAAATGTTGTTGAACTCTTGATAACATCATGCATTATCCTTTGAATGCAGTTTTCTTTAGAATACAGTTTGATGTGAACATCTTTTTATTATCTTAGTATATGATGTAGTTTATTATATTAACTTGCAATATGAAGTGGCACATAGCTAACTTTGTAGATGTCAGGGAAAAAATTAGGGTGCATCTGAGTAAAATTTTAATTGAACCAGGTAATTAGTAAATAATAAATAACAATTTCTAAGTTCTTCTAAATGAATTTTGGGTCATATTTTTAAATTATGCCTGATTATATTTCTTCCAAGAAGCTGGAAACAGGAAATACACAGCATTAGAAATTTGTAGACACAAGTTCTATATGCAAAATTAATATTTTCACTAGTCATTCATGCATTTAGTTTCTTGAAAATGTTGTAATCAATACAGATTAATGGAATGATTACCTAAACCATTATTAAAAAATGAACCTGCAAAATTGAGTTTATATAAGTACTAAGAATGAAATCTTATTAGATAAAATATCATTGAATGTCAATTTTTCCTCATAGTGACGTGAAATAGCCTTTTCTTGTGATATTGCAGTAAGAGAAAGAAAAAAATTATAAATTGGTTCATTTTCCTGAATTTTCAATAGTTTATTTTTAATAAATTTGATCTTAATTGCAATTCTCTATTGATATTTGGATAGTCCTGAATACATAACAATCCTAGGATTTTTCTTTAGAATTTAATTTAGAAATGAGAAAATGCTTCAGAATTTATAATTTCTACATGAGGAAGCCATGTATATGTTGCATTAGACAAAGATATTGCTGACTCCTTTAAATTACTTACTGTTTTTCAATTCTTTATATGTTCTGGATATAAGTCCTTTGTCTGAGAGGTTGATGGCTAAAATTCTTTCCCATTCTGTGGGTTTTCTTTTCACTCTGATGGTGATTTCTTTTGAAGTGCAGAAACTTTTCAATAATATGAGATTCCAGTTGTTGATTCTCTGAAGTGTTTCCTGCGTAGTTTGCGTTATGTTCATGAAATCTCTGCCTACCCCTATGTCTCCAAGATTTCTACCTACCTTATCTTCTAGTAGATTTAGTGTTTCTGTTTTAATGTTTAGGTCTTTGATGCATTTAGACTTTAGTTTTGTGGATGGTGATAGGCATGGATCTAATTTCAGTCTTCTGCATGTGGAGAGCCAATTTTTCCAACACCATTTATGAAAGAGGCTATCCTTCCTCCAGTGAACATATTTAGTCCCTTTGTCAAATATCAGGTGGCTGAGTGTCTTTGTACCTATACTTATATCTTCTAATCTATTCCATTGATTCTCAGGTCTATTTCTTTGCCAGTACCATGCTGATTTTATCACTGTGGCTTTGTAGTACAGTTTCAAGTCAGGAATTGAGATGCCTCCTGCCTTGCATTTATTGCCCAGAATTGCCCAGAATTCTTGCATTTATTGCCCAGAATTCTAGGTTTCTTCTGGTTCCAAATGAATTTTAGGAGTGTTTTCTCTAGATCTGTGAGGTATGTCAATGGTATTTTGATTGGGATTGCATTAAATCTGTATAACAGTTTGGGGAGTATGGCCATTTCTCAGATGAAGATATACAAATGGCAAACAAATACATGAAGAAATGTTCGCCATCACTGGTCATTCAAGAAATGCAAATTAAAACAACATTATGATACCATCTCACACCAGAAAGAATAGCTGCCATCAAGAAATCAACTGATAACAAATGTTGGTGAGGCTGCGGGGAAAAAGGAACACTGCTTCACTATTGGTGGGAGTGCAGACTGTTTCAACCACTATGGAAATCAATATGGAAAATTCTTAGAAGACTAGGAGTGGAAACTCCAGTCAACCCAGCCATTCCCCTCCTGGGTATTTTCTGAGAAGAACTGAAAAGTTCATATTACAGTGATATATGTGCATCTATGTTTATAGCAGACCATTTTGTGATAGCTAAATCTTGGAAACAACCAAGATGCCCAAAAACTGCAGAGTGGATGAAAAAGATGTGTGGTATTTTTCACAATGGACTACTACTCAGCTATAAAAAATGATGATCTTGAGACCTTCATAGGGAAATGGGGTCAACTTGAGGCCATCTTCATTAGTGAAATAAATAAGAATCATATTTATAAATATCACATTGTTTCTCTAGTGTAAAAAGTAATAAGAAATGTAAGAGTAATAAAGCCCTAAATGTGTAATTGCTACTGTAAAAAAGAGAGGAAAAGAACATGCTCTAAAGGATATAATTACACGTAAGTTTAATTGTGTAAGATAGATGACTATAGTACTGTTTTTGTTAGATGGTTGAGCAGAACTTTTAACAGTCTCATTGTTTGAATGTCTACTTTGTATGCTCTAATTTTGTAACATGAACAGCTATTTCCAATGATGAGAGTATGTAATGTATCACGTGGCAATTTCTTAGTTTTTTTTATTGTTGTTGTTTTGTTTTGTTTTTTTTTGTCTGTTTGTCTGTTTTTTTGTTTTTGGTTCTTTTATGTTTTTCCATTTGGAATTCTGTATTGTTGCTACCATTTTTCTGTTTTGTCTGGTTGTTTTATTTTCTCTTTAAATAAAATTTAGAAAAAGATATAACTGCATGTATGTTTAAGTGTGGAAGATAGATGACCATACTACTGTTTTTGTTAGATTGTTGAGCAGAACTGTTAACAGTCTCATTATTTGAATGTCTACTTTGTATGCTTTAATTTTGTAACTTGAACAATTATTTCCAAGATGACAGCATGTAACTTATCAACTAGTGATTTCTTAGTGGTTTTTTTGTTCTTTTCTTTTTTTCCTTTAGAATTCTTTATTGTTGCTACCCTTTTTTCTGTTTTGTTTGGTTGTTTTTTTTTCTTTCTAAATAAAATTTAAAACAAAAACAAAAACTAGAAAGAAAGTAAAGTCTAAAATATCTCAGTGAAGATAGTGGATTTTAAAGAGTGCATTTAAGGCAATATAATATGGAAGAAAAATTTTATGCATACTTTGAACTGTGTTATCTTTTGAGAAGCTGAAAAGGATGAAAACAGGAAGCATTGTCAGTTAATTATTTTGCTCTTTGTGCAGAGAAAACTACCATTATTAAGTAACTTCAGCAAAGGAAGGATAATCCGGACTTGTTTACTGTTCTAATTCTACCTAGTCCCCCCCCCAAATTATATATTTATTTTCTAATTAATCTTTCCTCTCATTTTATTTTCCTTTTTTTTCACTGAATGTATGCACTCTATTGTTTTCCCATATTTATGATACAAAAACAACCATATAATGTATACTACTTTATTTTTTCTTTTTTAACAATGTACCAAAAATGTCACTCTATTTGCACAGAGAGCTGCTTCATTTTTTTCTGCTGCATAATATTCTAGTGTTTGCATTTCATAGTGTGTTCATTCAACCACTCTTATTGGAATGGGTATTTCAAAAATTTTCCAGTTGCAAATAATGCTAAATTGTATAGCTTTGTAGGTCATAGATTTTTGTCTTCTAAGGTGAATAGCCAGGGTCAATCCTTAGAAATTGAAATTCTAAATCACAAAGTATATGTAGCAAGTTTAGTTTATAAGAAAATTTCCCTCCAGGAGCAATATATCAAAATGTCACATTTCTCACATCTTTGTAAAAAGAAAATGAAGTCATTTTTTCACTCATTTGAGCAATAAGAAATAATATCTTAATAGGATTTCAATTTCCATTTTTCTAATTAAAGGTTTTAAATTCCAGTTTTATATCTTTAGTGTAAACTTTTTCTTGTTTTTTTTTCTTTTTCTTTTTTTTTGCAGGCTAGTATCCCTAATTTTTAAGAGTTCTTTATATGTTTGGAAGGCTAGTGTTTAATCTATCATATATATCACAAATATTGCTATAATTTATCAGTTGCTACTTGATTTTATTTATGGTGTGCTTTAATTTGGGTCTAAATGGTGCCCAATGTTCTATCTACCTGTCTTGCTCCACACAGTGGCACTATCTAGAGGGGGTGGAACATTAAGGGGCGGGGCTAATGGAGAGAATCCCGTCAGTGGGTGCTTGCCCTGGCGAGTGGTGGTGAAATCACAGCCCCTCCTGTGTTCCAGTCATGAGGATAATGGCTTTTCTGTGCCACGTTCTCCCACCATGATTTACTTCCTTTCCCGAAGGAACAGTGTCAACCAACTATGGGCTAAAGCTTTTAGAGATGTGAGCCCAATAAACTTTTTATCTTTGTAAGGTAATTACTTCAAGTATTAGTTATAATAATGGAAACTAGCACACAGTAGTGTTTTATTTCTATAAAATTTTCTGTTATTTTAAGATAAAGTTAGCAATATTTTATTATTTTCATCTTTCAAATTAAGGTTGCAATGTGTTTTCCTTACACAGAGATTAAAAAGGAACTCATATATGGTTTATTCTATTAACTGTATGACTCCATTTAAAAAAATTTTGGATCAATGATCTATTGGAATTAAGTTCTCAAATATCATGGTAAAGTATGAGTCTAATTTTATCTTTTTCCAAATGGTTAAACACTTGTCCCTGAATCATTTTTTAAAACATCCTTTGTTCCCTTAGCAACTTGAAATGTCACCTTCATCATATGCTATATGATAAATTTCTATCTGTATTTTGCCATGTTTCTGAATGTTTATTCTGTCCTAACAATCTGCTGTATAATCATGTTCCAGTACTATATAGTGTTAGTTAATAGGTCACTTAATGTAATAGTTTTTGATATTGATGCAGTTTGTCCTTTCTTATTCTGATTTTCTGCATTCTCTGTAAGAATGTAAACTGTTTCTTAGCCATTTCCTTTTGATAGACAACTGAGATGTTTCCAGAATTGCTTATGTTGATAAAGCTACTAGGATCAGTCCTGTAAAGATTGCTTTAAGGGTATCAAAATGAACTAAAAATAGAAGTAGGGTTAATAGAGTGTCTAAGCATTTTAGTATTTTACCTATGAGTCAAATAAAAAGACGAGTGCCATATGGAAGGCATGTGTGTGTGTGTGTGTGTGCATGTGTGTGTGTGCAGACAGAGGGGGAGAGAGAGAGGATAGATATTGAGGGAATATAAGAAAGAATTGGACAATTACAGGGGAGAATTTTTAGAATACCGAATGCTAAAATATCTTAGAAGTAGTAACTGTAAATAGCAGTTATCACTTCTAAATATTATTAAAATAAAGAAAAATGTTGGAAAATTAAATATTAAAAGATTGGGAGGGCATACTTAAAGATTTATGAGTAGGGATCACTTCTTGCACCTTCCTAGTGCTTTGAGGATGAGGTCTGGTAGAAGAGAGTCATTCGAGAGTAGATCCACGTGGAAGATGACAGACATTGGCATCTCTGTCTCTGAATGCACCCAATGAAACTATTTCTATGATTGTTGAGGAGACAAAATTAGGATTAATTTCTGATACTGATTTTATCTTTGAGTACTTGCAGGAAAATTCTTTGTTGAAATGTCACTAGCAGAAACAGGAAGGAAATGTGTGACATTGTTACCTGCATGACCCTTCCAGTTTTCCTGAGCATTCTCAGTTCATAGAATCTGACAGAAGCCAAGTTTTTTCTCAGCCAATTCTATTTCATTATAATATTGTTAATTTTAGATAATGTATGTATATAAATGAAGTTTTATACACAGACACACATACATACATATGCATATAATTTGCTTACTTTTTCTCGTGTTTATAAATCCTACTGTGATTTTTGTTTTATTATCGTCTCTTTCTCTAACTTGAAAAGTGAAATAAGCCTAGTCAGTATCCAATAAATACTGCTAAATTAAAAAATGAAGGCATTTCATACAGGTCTCTTTGGTATGAGTTCTAAATCCTGGGATCCTATCCATCACTTATGACAGAGTCCTTCCCTGTGGTGGTTTCAGTCTGTTACTGAGTTTTCACTACATGTACCATATTTCTTCATAAATGAAGATAAGATTATCTTTTCTTGTCTCACCTAACCTTCTGTTATGAGTTACTTCCTATTAGATTTCTCATAATTTTATCTAAAATATTGTGTAAGAAGGACAATAATGCATTTTTCTGGATGTAATTATTTCATTATCATGTCTCATAGTGGATAAGATCACAAACTGAGAAAAAAGAAATTTTTCCTGAGTCATGTTTTATAAACTAAAACTTTAGTAATTTAGGCTTTTATGTTTTATATTACTGTAATAATCTCATAAAATTATAAATACGTTTAAAGTGATTAACCCTTAATTTGATGAATGATTCTTTTTTCCAAAAAACACAATGTAAAACATCATGTGATAATAATTTTATTGTTACTAATGATAAGATATTTTCTACTGAAATATAATCTGTACACTAAATAAAAAATAATACTTCTTCCCTCTGAATCATCCCAAATACACTACTCTCCTAATCATAAGATGTTTTGACAGGTTCATGCTGTGTGAGCTGAACTGAAACCACGGTGCACGAGGATCTACAATGGAAAGCATTGTCGGTGGGGCCCATGGATTTCAGATAATGGTGGAATAATTCATTCCTTTCCATTGTGAGACAACATCCTGGCACCACTGTTCAGTATAAAACACTGAAACAGGCAAGTTGACATTTTAGTAGAGTTCTATGATCCAATAATTTTTTTTCTTGGCAGTGCTTCTACTTGAAATCTGTAAAATGTCCACTTTTTTCTTAAATAGTTGCTCTCCCTTAAGTGCTTACTAATGTCAGAGCACAAAATAATGTATAAATAATTTTGACCTCTTCCTGAAAGTTTTAGTGAGACTTTGCTTAGCTAGTAATGTTGCAACATTTTTGCTGAAAAAGGGTAAATAGAAACTATCTTTTTTAATTTCTAAAATTTCTATGTTTATGAAACCTGGAGTAAATATTGAATCTAATTTGAAAATTTTCTTTTTTGAGGAAAACTAAGACAATCATTATTTTAATAAATTATAGTTTTATAAAGAATCATAAACAGGAAATATTTCAAATTAAAGATAATCTGCATAGCATAATCAATTATGTATTATTGTATTTCTTAAATAATTTAATTTAGAACATTAAATAGGCTAATTAAAATGAATTCTGATATCTCTTATTGATGGCTTCATACATCTTTCTTCAGTTTCTAGTGTTGTATTTTGAAAATTTAATCAAAAAATATGTATTAAGCAACTAATACTAACAAGGTTACAGTTATTCACATTTTCTGTGCATTTATCCAATTAACATTTAATGGGGCAATAAAAAAAGCAGGAAAACAAAACAGTGTAATACTGGATAGAATAGAGTCATTGACTACATAGATTTTGAATTACCTGACATCCATTTGGTTAAAAGGAAAATGGCTAGTGTAAGACTTAACCTTGATTGCCAACTTGATTGGCTTGAGACATAAGTA
>PVJX010040708.1:0-15050 GCA_004027295.1 Dolichotis patagonum | reverse complement strand
CTCCGCCTATACCGCTCCCCCGCCCATCGTGTGCCCAAGATGGCGCCTACATCCTGCTTCCGGGTTCTTGCTCAGGTTGCAACCAGCACCAAATATGGCTACACACAATCTGCCCCGCGCTAATGGCCAATAGCTCGCCTCCACGTAGAACCCTTCAATTGGCTATAGACAGCTTATAAGCTTAGTGTAAGGAAGTGCTTGTTGCACAACACGCAGCTAGACTCTCTTTAATCTTCCCAGTCTCTTCCCGCCCTCCTTTAATGCCCAAGTTTACATCCCTACAGTGTCTTCATGGAAGATTTGTCATTGTTGCCAAAGAACATTATCTGTATTTGAGATAAATCGGGTTTTAAATAGTTTATGGCTCATGAAAATTACTCTTTAAAAAATGTGACAGCCAGGCATGAATTTCTAGCATTTGAGAGGATAAGGCAGTTGGGTCGTGACTTGGAAGCAGCCTGGACTACATAGTAAAACCTCATCTCAAAAAAACAACAGAAAACAAAAAGCAAAAACAACAGCAAAAAACCAAACCAAACACAAAACAACCAACAAACATGCTGGCTACATTATAAAAAATTAGATTAAGATGAGAGAAGCATTTGTGTGAGTTTTGGTCTGATAGTGCAGTCGAGATTGGGTATGGTGATATGTCCTACAGGGTATATTATAAGTGTGCCATTATAACATCCTAGACTTCCATCTCAGTCACTTTTCTTTTTTTTTTTTTTTTTTGGTACTGGGGATTGAACTCATGACCTCGAGCTTGCCAGGCAGGCGCTTAAGCCACTGAGCTAAATCCCCGGTCCACTTTCCTTCATTAGGTATGATTGCACCTGCCGTCAGGTACAAGGCATTTTGTTATATTATTTCATGCTGTTACTTCTCTTTAGTACATAGTTCTGACAAATGGAAGATTAAAATATAACTGCTATAGGGAGTAAACCACATCCTTTGTGTCAGTTAAAATACCTCCTAGGTATTTTTCTGGTTTGACTGAAGAAGTGATTTTATTCATTTTCGGTGAAATGTGAATTTTATTGAGCATAGCAGCATATGCATGCCTTGAGGATAACTCTTGGTTAGCTTGAATCTTGGTTCATAGCATCTAAAAGCAAAACGACCAAGTGACTGAAAATATTTGCGGATCAGACATGAAAACATACAGATCCTTTAATTAAACAGTTTTTTTGAAATATATTAAGAAATATGAATATGTGATGGAAATAAAAGTTAAGACTTCAGTGTATCTTTTGAGGAAAGGTAAAGGCTTGATCACAGTGTAATTTGAGATCCAAATTAATCAGGTTTTATAGCCTGTGTAAAGTTTTCTTAAATTGAACAATTGAGCATTTATTGAGCAAATTTTTGTCTTCCGGTTAACTTTGTTATCCAATGAATGCTAATGAATATTTATGTTCATTACATGTGATACTGTGAAATGTCCTACAGCATTTCATTTGAATGAGCTTAGCATGCTTTCCTTGCTAGACTGAGAGTGTGCCACTTGTATCATGCCATGGAGTATAGTAGTGACAAAATTTACTAACTGTGGTAGATTCATGGTAGCACTTAAGTAGAAAATTTTAATGAAGAAATGTATTGAGGTAAATTAAGCAGTATTGCCAGAAATAGTGTGATAGTGGTGCAGCTTTAATGAGAAAAATTTGCCTCAGTAGCTCCAAGAATTCCAAAGTAAAAAAGAAAAAGATGACTTCAGATTGCCAGAGTTCTATGCCAAGACAGTAGAACTTCCTGTGTGCACATATATTACAGACACCAAGTGGCCTACATTTCTATCAAAAGATGAGTGGATAAAGAAAATGTATTCATACACAATGAAGTATTGCTTTGCAGTGAAGAAGGATAAACTTGAGCTGTGTAGAAAAACAAGTGCACTTTAAGACCATAATATTAAGTGAAATAGGCTGGGTATGTTGGCACAAACTTGGGAGGCAAAGGCAGGATTGCCAGCCTGAACTGCATAGCAAAACTCTGTCTCCAAACAATAAACAAACAAACGAAAAACAAACAAAAAAACCACTGTGAGTGGCAGGAAGGGGTCTGAGATGGCTCTTTTTCCTGCCATTGACTGGAAGTTGCTGCGACTGGTGAGAAGGGGATGCAAGATGGGTTCCTGTGCCGCCACTGGCCAGGAGCAGCTGCACCTGCCACAAGGGGTCCAAGACAGGACCTGCTCCCTTCTGTCACAGGACTTGGGCTGGAGATCAGTGGGAAAGCCAGAGACACAGCAGGACCCGGCTAGAGTGCGCACGATGGACAGGTGGAGTTGGTGGTGCAGAAAAGTCTGAAACAGCAGTAATAATATGAGTCACTGGGGGCCTGTGACTGCACCAGTGACCTTACCCTCCATGTAGGAGACTGCTGCGTGCCTGTGAGATCCTCAGTGACACAGTAGGCCTCTGGCTTGGGTGTTCATGGTGGACAGGTGGGACTAAAAGCCTGGAAAAGCCTGAGCAGCAGTAACAATACGAGCCAGTGGCTGAGTTGCATCAGTACCTGTGGGCTAATCAATCTGGGAAGAATCCAGGTCACACACCATCTAGCTCCACAGGAGGAATTCAGATAACTGGCTCCTGTGCTACACCGCACAACCAGCGACTGAGGGAACACCAGTCCCACAATAGGACCCTGACTATGGTGCACACGAGGCATAGGCAAAAGTAGCGAAATTGAAAAGACAAAACAAAAAAGCGAAATGTAATCTGATACCTCCAGCCTAACCCAGGACAAGTACAGAAGATACCCTAAAAGAAATTGGAAGACATACACCTGAAATTTCTGAAAGGATAACAAGTGAAGTAAAGAAACAAATTTCTCAGGTAAAAAAAGAAATGGCATCCATAATGAAGGAATTGTTCAGCATAGCCAGACAGGACATATAAAAAAATGGAGCATAGGAAAATGATGGAAATTTTGAACAATATAGGAAAGAAATAGAATGGATAAAGCAGGTTCAAACAGATATTCAGAAAATTAAAAATTCTGTTGAACGTTGGAAAAACCACATGAATAAAACTGAAGATAAACTTTGAGACCTTGAAGGCAGGATCAAGGCTAGTGATCATGAAAGGAAAAATCTCTTAAAAATAACCATGAAATAATTCATAAGCTCCAAGATAATGGAAAGAAAAATATATATAAGACTGAGAGGTGTCAGTGAAAAAGCAAAAATCAACACACACTAAAAAAATTGTGAATTGCAGCAGTAATAGCAGAAAATTTCCCAAGCATGGGAACAGAATCTGACATTTAGATAAATGAGACATATAGAGCTACAAACAGCCATAATTAAAATACATCTATACCCATACAAATAATAAGATCCCAGAAATTCATCATAAAAACACAATATTAAAAGCTGTTAGAGAAAATGTGCTGAATTCTCAACACAAACCGTTAGGTCAAGAAGAGCTTGAAAGTGAAGTATTTCAAGCCCTGAAAGAAGAAAACTTCCAACGCAGATTCATGTACCCTGCAACATTGTCTTTCAAAATTAGTAGAGAAAAGTATACTTGCATTACAAAGAACAACTGAAGAAATTGATAACCACAAAACCAACTCTACAAAGATTATTGAAAGATATTCTAGATAGAGACAAAAATGCCCACAGTTCAAAGAGCAACATCAGAAACAAATCATTAGGCAGGGCAGACAAACAGAGGGAAAAAACAGGGAACCAACCATAGGAAGGTAACATGTAAAAGACAAGCCAATACTTACCAGTGATAACCATCAATGCAAATGGTCTCAATTCACTATTCAAAAGAAAAATTGGAAGAATGGATTATGAAAGTAAATCCAACAATATGCTGTATACAAGAAATACATTTAATTCAAAAGGAACCTCGCAGACTGAAAGTCAAAGGATGTAAAACAATATTCCATGCAACAGGGACCCAGAAGAAAGCAGGAGTAGCTGTCCTTTTTGCAGGCAGTGTGAGCTTCAAACCAAAAATGATCAAAAAAGATGAGGTCACTACTTACTTGTTAGATGCAAAATTGAAGAGGAAGAGTTAACAATCATAAATATCTATGCACTCAATGCTGGAGCACCAAACTAAAACAAATAATAAGAGACATGAAAAATCAAATAAGTTGTAACAATTGTTATGGGAGACCTTAATACCCCATTATCAAAAAGAGATCAACTATACAAAAAATCAGCAAAGAAATAACAAAACTAAACCTGTGAACAAATGGACTTAGTGGACATTTACAGAGTGTTCCACCCAACATCAGAATACACATTCTTCTCAGCTGCACATAGGTGGTTCTCCAAAATAGACTATATACTAGCCCATAGAACATGCTTAAGTAAGTGCAAAGGAACTGAAATTATCCCATGCGTATTTTCAGGCTATAGTACAATAAAATTGGAAATTAATAGCAAAAGAAACTGCAAAAACTCCATAAACACATGGCCAGATCTTGGAAATGACCCAATGCCCATCAGCTGAGGAATGGATAAAAAAAGATGTGGTATTTTTATACAGTGGAGCACTTTGCAGCTGTAAAGAAGGGTAAACCTGAGACTTTTATAGGTAAATGGATGCAACTTGAGTCTGTACTCATAAGTGAAATAAATGAGACTTGCATGCGTTAACACTTTCATCTCCCTAGTGTAAGAAACTGAAAGAGTAAATAAGATCCAAAAGGTACACTATATATTGTGAAAGGGAAAGAAACCAGTCAAAGAGAAAGAGCAACTGGGATTGGGGAAAGGAGAAAAGAAGGAAAGGAAAAGGAAAAAAAAAAAAATATATATATATATACACATACACACACACATATATACACATATACATATATATATATATATATATATATATATATATGACAGCTAAGATAATTGTGCTACTAATTTTATTAGTTCAAGGGAAGGAACAGTGCTTATATTGCTTGATCAATTTTGCATGCCTCTATCTGGCATCCTCTTTTGCAGATAACAGTATGCAATGTAACAACCATTGTTAAATTCTTACCGTCTTGTCTTCATATCCTATATCACTATTTTTTTGGGTTTTTGTGGTTGTGGGGATAGTTGGTATCTTTTGTTTGTTGTTGTTTTCTGTGTTTTTCCCCTCTCTTTAAAGTAAAAGAAAATGAAATAAATCGGTCATACTTAAATAGCTGAAGTTTCTCCTTTGTGAGGAACTCAAAATATAAATAAAGAGAAAAAAAAAAGATAATAGCAAGTAGACCTTTTGAAAATAGGAAGGTGAGTTAAGAGACTGAGGGGGAGGGAGGAGAGGAAAAGGGGATGTAAAAAATTAAGGGGTGGTATACATGTGTTCTAGCTCCCCATGATTAATAAATCATGTATTACAAGCATATGATAATATAAATAAAAAATTAAAAGGAATGGAAAAAAGAAATGCATTGGTAAAGAGTGTCTACGTTAAAGTTGACAGGTAACTGTATGCTTCACAGTAAGATAATAATCACTGTCTGCCCATGATCACATACGAGGCAAGTATGTTTGTTTTCGTACTCCTCCTCAACATAGTGCTGGAGGGGCTATTCAGAAATTTACAACTACAGTAACAACAAAAACAGTGAACACGCTGAAAAGTGAGTAAGCAAGTTACAGGATACAAGATCAACATACAAAAATGAATTGTATTTCTATACATCAGCAATGAACACATAGACACTGAAATTAAAAATACAGTAACATTTAGGAAATCTGAATAAAAGACAGACTGTTCATGGATTGTAAGGCTCAGAATAATAAAGATACTAGCTCCCCAATTGATATGTAGGTTTAATGTACTCATCAAAATCCCAGGAAGAATTTTTTAAATGATAGGATTTTTTTAAAATTCACATGGAAAGGCAAAGGAATTAAAACAACTAAAACAATTTTGAAAATGAAGCAAGTGGGAGGACTCAATAATTTCAAGACTAACTAAATAGCTACTGTAGTTAAGACTGTATTGTATTATTTGATAGATAGACACATAGATCAGTGGAATAAAAAGAAGCCTCACCCAACTGCAGGCAACTGATTAGTTGAAATACAATTCAGTGAAAGAAGAAAATTCTTTTCAGCCAGTTATTTGCCAGGTTATGCATAGCTCTAATCAACACACAAAGGAATTTCTACTTGAACGTCATACGTCATAGAAAATTAAGCAACAACAACAACAAAAACATGGATCACATATGGAGAAGTAAATCACAACAATGTAATTGTTTTTGTACTAGAGCTGGAACTCAGAACCTTCATATTGAGCTATGTGTGCAGCCCTTTTTAAATTTTGAAATGGGTACTCATGAACTCACAAAGTTGCCCTGCCTAGGCTTGAACTTGCAATCCTCCTACCTCCGTCTCCCAGAGTGCTGGGACTACAGGCATGCACTATCACACTCACCTGAAATTTGAACTTGAATGTAATATAAGGAAAAGTCTGCAGCTCAGTGAGGTTTTTAGAATCCCAGAGCACAGTTCATAGAAGGAAAAATTAATAGATAATACTTCATCACAGTTAAAAAGCATGCTGTGTGACACACCATGTTAGTAGTGAAAAGACAAGCTACTGACTAGGAGAAAGTACTTGTCAAATACATACTCAGTTGTATCTAGAATATATAAAGAGTTCTCAAAATTAATGGTAACTTTATTTGCAATTAGAAAATGCTAAAAAATAAACTCATGGGCATATCACTGAAGAGGATAGACAAGGACAGGTGACAAGTGCGTGTGGAGACATGCAACTTTGTTTACTGTTAGGGAAATGATAGCTATCACTGCCTACTTATGAGTGCAAGTAAAATTAAAAATAGTTACAGCTCCAAATCCAAATGGTGGTGAGGATCTGGAGAAATGGAATCATTTGTGTATTGCTAGGAGAGATATAAGATGGAAAAGACATTCTAGAAAACATTCTGGAATTTTCTTTAAAAAATGAAATATGCCACTATTTGTGAGTCAGCAACTGGAAAGTAAAAACTTGCAGTCACAGAATCCTAAATTCACATTCATAAACATTGAAGCATTATTCATAAATGTTCATACACATTTATTGGAGCATTATTTCCAAAAAGTGAAAGGATTCCACCTGTAGCTCATTGAGTGCATGGTTAAACAAGGAATTGTACATCCACAACATGAAGTACTACTACTCAGCAATGAAAAAGGGTTCACCATAAAGATATGCAATATTTCAAGGTATATTTCATGAGAATGATGCTGAGTGAAAAGAGCCAATCCCAAAATGTTAAATACTGGCTTATTCCATTCATGTAACATTCTTGAAATAAAATTACAGAAATAGAGAACAGATCATTGATTTTAAGTAAAGGCATATGGGGAGGCTGAAAAAAGAGGCACCATGGGGGGACCCCTGGGATATTGGGCCTTGTTTATTTTGATTGTGTTATTGTGGATATCTGGTTATATTTCACTAAGTTTTCCAAGGTGTTATGGCTGGGCATACCTGATAAAAAGGTACATGGGGTCTCTTGGTCATATTTCTTAACCACCATATATAAATCTACAGTTATCTCAAAATCAAGTTTTTAATTAAAAAAAACTCAATGGAGGAGACATGTTAATTATTCTTTGTGGGAAACTCAATGTAAATACAACTTATAAATCATGTGACCTTGGGCAAGTCTTAGTTTCCTCATATGTAATAGAGGACATTACTGTTTGCTTTTGCATATCACTATGTTGTTGTATGAGAATTCAAGTGAAAGACTTTGAAAAAAAAGGAACATGAATTTGTAGAGCTTAGTTATCTAGCTGGCTTCCAAACAGGTGATCTTCAAGGTTTCGTCTAACCATGCAGATACTCAATTCTGAAATTATGGTGGATGTTAATATTGTTTAATGTTCTTTGGGACCAGGTGGGATCCTAGGTGTTCTCTGGTTAGTAGTTGCTGGCCAGTTCTTCGTTACCATCATAGGTATTTGCATTGGAGATTCAGCTGGACAAATTTTTTTTTTTAATTTAAAAAGTGAAACAAAAAATGATAGAAATGATACAGAATTTTTTTTTAAAAAAGGAGGAAATTAACACTAGTTAATATAATGCATATTGCTATCTTAGAAGTAGTTGTTCAGGTTACAAGATTTAGGCACAAAAATGATCTAACAAGCAATGAAAGCACAAACTGTTCTTTTGAATAAACTAATAGAGATCAGTAGTATAGCTATCTAGTATATATTCTCATACATACATATATAGACAAATATTTCTTTACAGAGAAATTTAAAAAAATTAGATGGAGTTGTGTTGTGTTTTCCTACTGTTCTTTTGAATAAACTAATAGAGATCAGTAGTATAGCTATCTAGTATATATTCTCATACATACATATGTATACCTATAGACAAATATTTCTTTACAGAGAAATTTAAAAAAATTAGATGGAGTTGTGTTGTGTTTTCCTGGCTGCTCTTGGATTCCTAGGCTCAAGCATCCTCCTGTCTCATCCTTCTCAGTAGCTGGAACTGCAGGTGGTGCACTGTTCCTAATTTCAGATATGAGAGTCTAACAAAAATGCCAGGAGCAGTGTGGGAATTGGCTCTATGTTCATGCACAAGTAGTGTCTGTGCCCTTGAGTATCCTGTTGCCTTGATGTCATTTCCGAGGTATTAAGTGAAGAACACTGATGGCCTTACTGCTGTTCCCAGACATTCTGGTTAATGATTTGTGTCTCTTTCATCTGTGAATTTTCAAAGAATTATGCAAAGATTCTGCGGCTATACAAAGATTTATGGGCCATAGCTTGTTTTCTACAATTACTATATTTGATAAAACTTAATTTCCTTCGTATAAGAAATTGATTCTGTGGTCGTTAGTCTTAGACTTTTGGAAGTTACCATTAGAAAATTTTTCTTACTCGTTACCATCATGTTGCTTTTTTTCAAAACCTTTTATAGCTCTATTTTTGTATTTCTTGAGATTTGTCAAGCAGAAATAGAATCAGTGTTCAGTTTAAAAACCTATGATTTTGCTGTACCAGTGGATATTTTTGTTTGCTGCCTTCTCACCCACTTCGGACTCAAGAATTTAGCCCTTGTCCAGGCATGTGTAGGAAAGGTGCCCTCCCTGGCTTTTAGACGGACCTTTGGTGTTGTCTAGGTATATTTAGTGTCTTTTTCCTTTTGTTCTCAGTTTGCTTTCCTATGCCCTCATGTTGCCCTTAGCTGGCCAGAGACTACATGCATGTCATTTAACCCTTTGACTCTGTACCTTCTTTTGTGCTGTTGATTTCAGTTGAATTGCGTTCTAACTAAAGTAATTTTCACATAAGGTTTGAATGCTCAAATAAGTTTGGTACCCTCACATAATTAGCTTTTAAAATTGTCAGTGAAAATAAATTTCTAAGTAGATGTGGGTCTATCCAGCTAATGAGAGTGTGCATATCCTGGAACTGTTTGAGGGCAGGGGGGAACCGTGTAGAATCCGTTGTAGAGTTGCTCTTTGAGGATATATCACTGTGGTATGATGTTTTCAGTTTTTTTGGGAAAATACCCAGAAGGGGAATAGCTAGGTCAAATGGGACCTCCAATCCTAGTTTTTTGGTGAATCTCCATACCGATTTCCACAGTGGCTGCACCAGTCTAAACTCCCACCAGCAGTGGAGAAGGCTTCCTTTTCCCCCACAGCCCCACCAGCATTTGTTATTGGTTGATTTTTTGATGATAACCATTCGTTCTGGTGTGAGATGGAATCTCAGTGTTTTAATTTGCATGAACTCTCTGCTTACTGCTATGTCTTCAAGATTTCTACCTACCTTGTTGTCTTCCAGTATATTTAGTGTTTCTGTTTTAATATTTAGATCTTTGATCCATTTTGACTTTAGTGCATGGTGATAGATATGTGTCTAGTTTTAGTCTTTGGCATATGGAAAGCCAGTTTTTCCAGCACCATTTATTAAAGAAGCTGTCTTTCTTCCAGTGAACATGTTTGGCCCCTTTGTCAAAGATAAATAAGGTGGGTGAGTGTGTTTGAGTTGTTTCTGCATCTTCTCATCTGTTCCGCTGATTCCCAGGTCTGTTTTTTAGCTAGTACCATGATGAATTTATCACAGTAGCTTTGTAGTATAATTTTAAGGCAGGGATTGTCATGCCTCTTGTCTTGCCTTTGTTTCCCAGCATAGCCTTTGCTATTCTAGGTCTCATTCTAGTTCCAAATGAATTATAGGAGTGTTTTCTCTAAATCTGTGAGGTATGCTAATGGTGTTTTGATTGGGATTGCATTAAATTTGTGTAACAGTGTTAGGAATATGGCCATTTTCACAATGTTGGCTCTTCTTATCCATGATCAAGGAATATCCTTCCAGTTTTTGATATCCTCCTTGATCTGCTTTTTAAGAGTACTATAATTTTCAATGTATAAATCTTTTACTTCCTTTGTTACATTGATTCCTAAGTACTTCATTGTTTTGGGATGCTATCTTGAAAGGTGTTGTTTTCCTAATTTCTCTTTCAGTGAGTTTGTTGCGTACATGAACGCTATTGGTTTTTGAGTCTTGATTTTGTATGAAGCTATCCTACTGGATTTACTTGAGTTTATATATTTACTAAAAGCAATTTTCAACATTAGAAAAGTTGAATACTAGGAGAGACACTTCTAACCTTTTCTTAGCACTGAAAGACAAAGCCTTGAAAAACAACAACAGAATTTTGAGAGAACTTATTCATAAAGTTAAAGGTTTTCACTTAATACTGCTTATTAAGAAGAGTAGAAATGTCATGCTGAATTATCTTTTGATCTGATTTTGTTATGCACAGTAGAATTTCCTTATTTGCAGCTTCATTTTCTGTAGTTTTTATTACTTGGGTCGACAGAGATCTGAAAACATTAAATGGAAAGTTCCAAAAATAATGTGTAAATTTTAAACTGTGAATAGTTCTGAGTAGTTTGGTGATAATTCCTGCCATTCTTCTCTGACCCATCCAGGATGTGAATAATCTCTCTGTGTTGTGTGTCTACACTGCATAGATAACCAGCCTGTTAGTCACTTTGTAGCCATTTTGGTTAAAAACACCCATGTTTATAGCAGCACAATTTGTAATAGCTAAATCTTGGAAACAACCAAGATGCCCATCAACTGCAGAGTGGATGAAAAAGATGTGGTATTTTTTTAATACAATGGAATATTACTCAGCTATGAAAAAGGATGATCTTGAGGCCTTCATAGGTAAATGGAGACAACTTGAGACTATCCTCATTAGTGAAATAAATGGAATCATATTTATAAATATCACATTGTGTCTGTAGTGTAAAAAGTAATAAGAATTGTAGGAGTAATAAAACCCAAAATGTGTAATTGCTACTGTAACAAAGAGAGGAAAAGAAAGTACTCTAACGATGTGACTGCATGTATGTTTAAGTGTGTAAGATAGATGACCATATTACTGTTTTTGTTAGATTGTTGAGCAGAACTATTAACAGTCTCACTGTTTGAATGTCTACTTTGTATGCTTTAGTTTTGCAACTTGAACAACTATTTCCAAGATGACAGTATGTAACTTATCAAGTAGTGATTTCTTAGTGGTTTTATTGTTGTTGTTTTTTTGTTGTTGTTCTTTTTTTCCTTTGGAATTCTGTATTGTTGCTACCCTTTGTTTTGTTTGGTTGCTTTTTTTTCTTTTTAAATATAATTTAAAAAATTGTTATGGTAGTTCAGTGCTGTTTAAAGAGCCCTTATTTAATATGATCCCAAGACCAGTGATGCAGGCCATTTGGGTATGCCAAAAAGAAGCTATAAAATGTTTCTTTTAAATGAAAAGGTGAAAGTTCTTGATTTAAGGAATGAGAAATATCATTTATTGAAGTTGCTAAAATCTGTAGTAAGTTATTTTTGATGTCTTCCTGTGACTAATTTATAAATTAAACTTTATTATGAATATGCATTAATAGAAAAAATAGCATAAATGGGGTTTGGTACTGTCTGCATTTTTAGGCATCCCCTGGGGACCTTGGAACATACCTCTTATGAATAAGAGGGCCGATTGTACTTACTTTGTAATTTTTGTATTAATGAGATGTAACTGAAATATGATCTTTCTGTTTTAATTATTTGCCATCCTTCATAGTTATGGAACAGATTGAAATGTTAGAAACCAGCATATTAACTTACAGATTGAAATGTTAGAAACCAGCATATTAACTTAGTTGTGGTTTTTACCCTTTAGATTATTATTCTCTTGTAAGCAGTGATAAAAATTACAATACTAAGATTTTAATAAGCAAAAGATTTACAGATTAAAGTGTTTTATTTCTAAATTTATATGTATAATTACAGTAATAATGATTTTATGGTTTCATTGGCTATTATAGCTATTGTTAACTGAAGACCTTACCTATATGGCAATTTCTCATCCATACGTTAATCTTACATTTTATTATTTTTCCTACATTAGAGATCACAGTAGAGATTAGATTACTTGTGAATAGCATAGTTGAGTTTTGAGCACAAGACTGTTTGATGTCAAAATAGTTCCATTTCTGTGGAAAACTTTTTTTCAATTTTCTAAATAGTTTTTAGAATTTGAACATTTTTAAACTTGTATGTCTGCCAAGGGGTTGGTGTGTTGCAAAGATAGCCATTAAAATTTTCTTTTTCATTTAGCTTTTTAACAGTACAAAGTTAGGTTTCTCTTCTAATATATATATTTGTATTTAGTAGAGCCAAATCTGGTGTAACACAAAATGTCCCGTATTCTAGTTAGGAAGACCTTTCTGTTATGTTTAAGGTGATCAATAGAGGATCATGTTAAATTAATTGCATTATTTTAATTTTTGATATATGTATTTGTCATTATATGCATAAGAATTCTTTGTTTTTCAGATATAATTATGAATTAAAGCAGATATTAGTACATACTGATCCAGAATACATGAATATTCTATAATAAGGAAGAAAAATGTTGTTCTTTCAAAGATAATTATTCCAGTGTCGGGCCTACCTACAGAGATGATTGTTATAAAAACAAAGGCATACATAGTGTAACATTTAAAATGATTAGGTACTATGAATACAATACTTACTTAACAGTAGGTGATATTTCTACCTTACATATTCTGCTTTTCATACTTTGTGGTAGCATCTTTGTTCATAGGAGATATTTAGGATTCCTGTGTAATTTTTTCTAGTACAGTTGTATACATACATTGTACTTAACTGCATATTGTTTACACCCATAACATTACATTTCTCAGGAGTGTATTTGGTATACAGTATTTTTATTTAGAGTCATGCTGTGCAGTGCTCTGCAGATGAAGTGTGGTACCTGGCTAAGGAGATGTTTGCTATATACTGTGCACCATTGAACAACTGTGAGAAAAATGGCTCCAGGATTGCAGTGGGAGACAATGAGTGCTGAGCTGAGATTCTGGCCCTGCTCCGTGGCTGCTTTGCTGTGTGGCTTCTGGAGGCCTCAGTAGTAACCCTAATGTAACTTCTGTTTAGCTTCATAGGTAGATATCTAAAGAATGGGATGCAGAATTGAATGTAGGTTGGCAGCATCTATTTTCTCCCCTCACACTCCTCAAAAAGAAAAAACCTAACAAAACTGCCGCGTGCCAGGGTGATCAGCTAAATGTGGATCAAAATGAAAATCATGTGTTCTTTCCACAGAAACACTGTTTTATGGTGGTAAGGTTTGGGGCTGAGGTTTGGAAAGTATTTTTAATGCCAAGCTGTGAGCTGAATAGCCCTGGACAAGTGATTGTGCTGAGCTTTGGTTTCTTTACCCATAACGTGAGGATCACGATGGCTCCTGTCTCCTAAGGTGGTTTTGAGAATTCTGTGATCATTGTGTAAGGGCTCAGCACAGTGTTTGCCAGCCATGTTAAGTAAATGGTCTGGGTCTGCCATTGTTATGACTTTACTGTTACTACTGCTACTTTTAAACCACGTTCCTGGTTTTTTTTTGGGGGGGGGTCTCTTTGAGACAGGGTCTCAATATGCAGTTCAGGCTGGCCTTGGGCTCACTTTGTAGCCCAAGCTGGTCTCCAACTCGCAATGATCCTCCTGCCTCAGCCGCCTGACTACTGGGATTATAGGAGTGTACCACCATGCCTGGCTATACCACATTACTCTTGAAAATGGTTTTAATTTGGGATTCTCAAACTATCAATAGGAATGTTCTCCTGCTGTCCTGGGATGAGGTATTTCCCTTTCCTTCAGCTTCCTTGTGCCATTGAGGAGAAGGAGGAGGAGGAGGAGGAGGAGGGTATTCACCTAGTTCTTTTTTTTTTTTTTTTTTTTTGGTGCTGGTGATCGAACTCATGACCTTGCGTTTGCCAAGCAGGCACTTACACCACTGAGCTAAACCCCCAGCCCCTCACCTAGTTCTAAATTGCTGTGGTTAGGTGCTTGTTGGGGAGTGAAGCTTGCTTACTGCTTACACAGTGGTCAGAGTCACCTTGTGATCTTTATGATCTCGTCCTGCCCTTCCTCTGGCAGCCTTGGTGACACTCTTTGTTGTTCCATCCTGTGTTCTGGCTATTATTGTTCATTTCTGCTCAAGTTTCATGGCTACCAAAGAAGGGAACAAAAAACAGGAACACATGTCAATTTGGAAGTTAAAAATAGTTTTTAAAACTTTTGATAGCAAGTCAAGGCTGTGAGAAGTCTAGGCCTGCATACTTAGTTTGTAGTTATACATTGCATATCGTGCAGAAGAAACTTGGGTACAGGCCTAGATACGGAAGTGGCAGCAGCACCTGACAAGGTGATTACCGGAGTGGTCTGTGTAATTTGTCTTAGATGGAAATATATTATTTTGAAAGATGTTTCCATCTAAAATATTAAGAAATTCTCCCAAATTACCTGCTATCAGGAATAGTTGATTTTGTATTTCTAGACTTGATAACATATTTTCATTTCTTGTGAGTAGACTGAAACCATATGCATTTTTGAAGCAGCAGAATTAAAATAGTATGTATTATGTAATGTGTAGCTATGTAGGTAGGAAGGGATATTACCATTTAAGCAAAATCAGCTAGAATCCAGATTTCGAAAGGTAGCCAGTGACTCTCCACCTCTCTCTCCTCTCCTCTCC
>PVJX010040707.1:0-15031 GCA_004027295.1 Dolichotis patagonum | reverse complement strand
GGTGGTCACAAATTCTCTAAGTTCCTCTTTGTCATGGAAGCATCTTGTTTCTCCATTAATTTCTAGAGAGAGTTTTTCAGGATACATCAATCTGGGCTGGAGGTTGTTCTCCTTCAAAGCTTGAATTATTTCACTCCAAGCTCTTCTTGACCTGATGGTCTGTGTCGAGAAGTCTGCCGTGATTTTGATGCGTTTTCCTTTATAGGTGATCTGTTTCTTTTCTCTGATAGCTTTTAATATTCTGTTCTTATATTGAATTTCTGGGATCTTGATTATTATGTGTCTAGATACAGTTCTGTTTTGGTTGTAGGTGGCTGGAGTCTGTATGCTTCATACATCTGCATATCATTTCCTTTTTCTATGCTTGGGAAATTTTCCTTAATGATTTCTGTGAATAGCCTTTGCAATTCTTCTGTTTTGACTCCTGCTTCTTCATTCACATGCTTTATTCTTAAGTTATAGATCCTCTTGTCGTCCTCTAGCCTTCCAATTGTTCCTGGCTGTTCCCTTGTTATTTTTAAGAGATCTTCCCTTTCATGATCACACATTGCAAGCCTGTGTTAAATTTTTGATAGTCTATCTTTGGTTTCTTTCAAGCAATTTTGCCAGTTTTCTATGGAGTCTTTAGTTTCCTGATAATCTGTTTGAATTTGCTTCATGAATTCTAGGTTTTCTTGTTTTCTTCATTAAATGTTTCTCTCCTTTTGTGTTCCTCCATTCTTCTGTCTGTGTCTTCTTGAGAGGTGCCCAGCCTTTCTTTTATTATTCTACTTATCTCTTGTTTAATTTGAATTAATATTTGAGTTTTGGTCTTGCTTATGAGGTCCTGAAGATATCCCTTTATGTCCGCTAACACTGTGTTTGATGTTGCATGTTTGCTGCCCTCAATCTCTTTTATATTTACCTCTCCTGGGTCAATGTTCTCTGGGTTGGGGGCTGGGTTTTCTTTTCTTATTTCTCCCTCTCTTCATGTTTTTGGTTCCTTCCATACAAGTGTACAGTGTAATTCCCAGACCCTTTTCTTGTTGGTTAAGCCTCCTCTGGAGCATGCAGGTTAGGGGCTTCTGCCCTCTGCCAGCCGCTACCAGAGAGTGAAGTTCAAGCAAGCGCAGTGTGCGCTGGCTCCTCTCCTCCGGGCCAGTCAACCTTTGCAGGCCTTCATTGCATCAGTGTGCAGCTGTGCTCAGGGAATTAGTTTGTAGCAACCCACTGGGTCCCGGCCAGGGGAAAGGCCCAATGCAAGCAGATTCCATCAATCCGCTTGGTGAGGGGAACAACCAACTGAAGCCACTTCCTTATGGAGTTAAGGCTGTCCTGGCCAAATCCAACATGTCTTCCAGTCAGTTTCCCCTTTCCCGTGGAGGGTCTTATTACCATCACTCACCGCGTGTTGATGCCAGTTTCTGAGAACTGCTGGGCTCCCAGACCTCCAACTTAAGTGTGGCTGCAGTGCAAATTCACCGTGCCTCTGGGTGGGTCATGTGCAGGGCCAGGTCCGGGCGAGCTGCACACAGGGCTGTTCAGCTCCACGCTCCAGCCACTCAAGCCAGTGTCATCAGTGCAGCTGGGTCCATCAAGTCACTCTCGGGCAGGAATTCAGGCGGCTCGAGGATGGCGCCATGCTTGCTGATCTTAGCTTCACTGATGGTAGCCCCGCGGCCTCATATTTGAGTGGTTTTTTTAACTTTAGTTTCTTTCTGGGTTGAGAGAGTCCATCTCTCTCTGTTTGGGTCTCTCCAGGGTGTTAAATTCTGGCATTTAAGCTGTCTCTCTCCGAGAGGATCTCTCTTCTGCTACCTATCAGTCTGCCATCTTTGGAAACTCCCTACCATTTGTTTTTCATTAATGGTTAACTCACTATCATTTTACATAAATGATGACTCTACCATTTGTCTTTATGTCTAAAAACTCTCAGTTTATAAATATATTATTAATTCACTATCTAAAATGTTTAATATATTTATTGTTCAAAATCTATTTTAAGCATTCAATTAAAATAATATGCTGTTCAAGAGTCTGCCATACAAAGATGCAGCCTTTTGCAAGTTCTTTTTCCATTCATATTTCTTGGGTGTGCAAATACCATTTGACTTTGCATATTCTTGATGGAGCTCAGTGCATATTTAAGGCATTGTGTTTACTCTAAAAATGTCAAACAATTAAAAAATCATCACAGTTTCACAGTTAAAGCTGTCCTTTCATTTAGCAATTTATTTCACTGTTGAGTATGTACCATTTTTAAGTCTCTTCTGTATGCTAAGCATGAGGAAGGTTATTGCCCTCTCACTGCTTACAATTTTAGAAGCAGTGATAAGACTAGTCCACAGACAGCTCTTTGCAAAGCTGTATAAGAAGAACGCTGCCAGAGGAGCAAAAATGCAGGTGGTCTAGGAGTTGAAAGGTGGAAGAATGATTGCTGGAATAATCATGCAGCTGTTTCAATACTATAGCTGCCCGGGGAACTTTATATGCAAATTTCTAGGGCTGAGATCAAGAACTTGGAAGAAAGTCTCAGGAAGGAAATTGGAATGTCATAATAAGGAAATGAGAGGAAGCGAGGCTTCTTTTAAACAACAGCTGTCAGATTCTTTCTGGTAAAGGGAAATATAATGTCTGAAATGGATGGGGTGGGATCCATCATCTCATCTGTGAGTAAATTTAGATTGACATTCTGACCCCATCTGCATATACAGTCTTCTGGAATGTAGCACACTACATATCTCACTAAAAGGGATAAGGCTGTGAAATTGTGCCTGCATGTGCCCATGGGTGTGCATGTGTGTATGTGTGGATGACCATGCTCTTGTGGTGAATGATGGCAACAAGCAGGTAATAGGAGGGAATGGCAATGGGGCTCTTCTCACAGAGCCCCTGAGCAAACTGCAACAAGTGAACGATGCAGAGCAGCACGCTATTGGTGGAAACATCTCTTCAGAAAATTCAAGCACTTTCACATCTTTCACTCAACATCCTCTCAATGAAAATCATCACCTATCCTTCCACATGACTCCCAACACCTTTTTAAAATTAATGCCAGTGTCATTTTCTCTACTGCTCATCCTTACAGAAACTTCCTCAGATATTTCTGCTCATCCACCCTTCCCACTTAGTACCTGTTCTGGATGGTGCTGTCTGCCTCTGTAACATCCCTTTCATTCATCTCACCTTTAGCATTCTCATTGGCATAGCCAATAGTGTATGATCTTGTGACTTTTCTTGAATTTTGTGTAGTATTCTACATACATATTTTGCTCTGGTTTTCTATCCAATCTCCTTTATATCTCCCCAAGATGTTTTTTTTTTTAACAAGGGAAATACGATTGTTTCTTCCATATAGCAACATCCTTCAAAAAGTGGTCTGCTCCTGTTTACACTCAAAGCCACTCAAGTGATATTTTTTGAATTTCGTTTTGTCAGCATTTTTATTCTCTGATCCAGTATAATTCATAGGTTGCCTTCTCTAATTTTGTTCATGTACATTGTCAATGAATGATGTCTATCAAAATCTTATTTATAGCTCAAACCTCATTTTCTTATTCTTTTAAATTTTATTTAAAGAGAGAAAAAAGAAAAGAAAAGAAAAAAACCCAGCAAAACAAAACAGAAAACAAAGGGGGGTAGCAACAATACAGAATTCCAAAGGAAAAAAGAAAAGAACAAAAAAACCCACTGATAAATCACTACTTGATAAATTACATACTGTCATCTTGGAAATAGTTGTTCAAGTTACAAAATTAAAGCATACAAAGTAGGCATTCAAACAGTGAGACTGTTAACAGTTCTACTCAATGATCTAAGAAAACCAGTAATATGGTCATTCATCTTACACACTTAAACATACATGCAGTTATATTCTTTAGAGCACTTTCTTTTCCTCTCTTTTTATAGTAGCAATTACACATTTTGGGTTTTAGTACTCCAACAATTCTTATTACTTTTTACACTAGAGATACAATACAATATTTAGAAATATGATTCTTATTTATTTCACTAATGAGGATAGTCTCAAGTTGTCTCCATCTCCCTATGAAGGCTTCAAGATCATCCTTTTTCACAGCTGAGTAATATTTCATTGTATAAAAATACCACATCTTTTTTATCCACTCTGCAGTTGATGGCCATCTTGGTTGTTTCCAAGATTTAGCTATTACAAATTGTGCTGCTATAAACATGGGTGCATGTATATCATTGTGATATGACCTTTTCCGTTTTTCTGGGAAAATACCCAAGAGAAGAAAGCTGGGTTGAATGGAGCTTCCAGTCCTAGTCTTCTGAAAATTCTCCATACTGATTTCCATAGTGAATACACCACTCTACATTCCCACCAACAGTGGAGCAGTGTTCCTTTTTCCCTGCAGCCTCACCAACAGTTGATTTCTTGATTGCAGTTACTTTTTCAGGAATGAGATGAAATATCAATGTTGCTTTAATTTGCATTTCTTGAATGACCAGTGATGGTGAACATTTATTCATGTATTTATTTGTCATTTGTATATGTTCATCTCAGAACTGTGTGTACATGTCAGATGCCCATTTTTGAAGAAGGTTTTTGAATTTGGAAGGCTTGATTTTTTTCAATTCTTTATATGTTCTTGAAATAAGTCCTTTGAGGGGTTGCTGGCTAAAATTCTTTCCCATTCTATGGGTTTTCTTTTCACTGTTTTGGTGATTTCTTTTGAAGTGCAGAAACTTTGAATCATATGAGATCCCAGTTGTTGATTCTCTGAAATGTTTTCCATGTAGTTTGCATTTTGTTCATGAATTCTCTGCCTATGACTATGTCTCCAAGACTTCTACCTTATTTTCTAGTAGACTTAGCATTTCTGTTTTAATATTTAGGTCTTTGATCCATTTAGACTTTAGTTTTGTGCATGGTGATAGGCATGGATCTAGTTTCAGTCTTCTGCATGCGGAGAGCCAATTTTTCCAATGCCATTTATTAAAGAGGCTATCCTTTCACCAGTGAACATGTTTAGCCCCTTTGTCTAATGTCAGGTGACTGAGTGTCTTTCTACTTAAACTTGTATCTTCTAATCTGTTCCATTGATTCTCAGGTCTATTTTTTTGACAGTACCATGCTTATTTTATCACTATGGCTTTGTAGTACACTTCAAGTCAGGAATTGAGATGCCTACTGCCTTGCCTTTATTGCCCCGAATTGCCTTTGCTATCCTAGGTTTCTTCGGGTTCCAATTGAATTTTAGGAGTGTTTTCTCTAGGTTTGTGAGGTATATCAATAGTATTTTGGTTGGGATTCATTAAATTTGTATAGAAGTTTTGGAATATGGTCATTTTCACAATGTTGGTTTTTCCTAGCCAAGAGCAAGGAACATCTTTCCATTTTCTAATATCCTCTTCAATCTCCTTTTTTAGTGTAGTATAATTTTCAGTATATAGGTCTTTTGCATTCTTAGGTTGGTTCCTAAGTATTTCATTTTTTAAGATGTCATGGTAAAGGGCAATATATCCATTATGTCTCTCTCAGTGAGTTTCTTGTTTGTGTACATGAATGCTATTGATTTCTGAGCATTGACTTTGTATCCAGCTACACTGCTGAATTTATTACGTTTAGTAGTCTTTTAATGGAGGTTTTGAGATCTTCTATATAGAGTATCATGTCATCTGCAAATAGTGATAATTTAACTTCTTCCTTTCCTATCTTTATTCCTTTTCTCGCTCTTCTTTTCCTAGTAGCTTGAGATGAAGCATTAGGTTGTTTATTTGTGCTCACTCTATTTTCTTGATATGACTATTTATCTCTATATATTTCCCTCTTAAGACCACTTTCATTGCATCCCACAGATTGCAGTAGGTTGTTTCTGCATTTTTCATTAAATTGTAGGTATTTCTTTAATTCTTTCTTAGTTTCATCGGTAGCCCACTGATTGTTTAATAGGTTGTTGTTTAATATCCATGTATGCATGCAGGTTTTGCAATTTCTTTTGCCATTAATTTCCAAATTCAGTGTGCTATTGTCAGATAGTATGCATGGGATAATTTCAATACCCTTGCATTTCCACAAGAATATTTTATGGGATAATATATGGTCTATTTTGGAGAATGTCCTGTGCACAACTGAGAAGAATGTGTATTCTGATGTGGTTGTCTAGTTGATCTATCTCTTTGTGACAATGGGCTGTTAAAGTCACCTGTAATAGTTGTGTTCTTGTGTATTTGGTTTTTCATGTCCTTTAGTATCTGTCTTATATAATTGGGTGCTCCTGTGTTTGGTGTATATATATTTATAATTGTTAGTTCTTCCTCTGGAATTTTTCTACTTACTAGTATGTAGTGACCTTCTTTGTCTCTTTTAATCATTTTAGGTTTGAAGTTCACATTCTCTGCAAATAGAATAGTTATCCCTGCTTTTTTCTGTGTCCCTAGTTGCATGGAATACTGTTTTTCATCCTTTGACTTTTAATCTATGAGTTTCTTTTTGAGTCAAATGTGTTTCTTGTATACAGCACATTGTGGGATCCCGTGTCTTGATCCATTCTGTCAACCTGTTTCTTTTGGTATGTGAATTGAACCCATTTACATTTATGGATATCACTGATATGTACTGGCTTTACTTTGCTATGTTGTGTTACTGTTGTTAGTTTCCTGCTTTTCTTTCTTGTTTATTTTCTTGTCCAGCCTGGTGATTTCTTTCTATTGTTGTTCTGGAGATTGTGGTCATTGTTATCTCTACCTAGGATGTCCTTCAGCACTCCTTCTAAGGTAGGTTTGGTGGATATGAATTTCTTTATTTGTTCTTTGTCATGGAAGTATCTTGTTTCTCCATTAAATTTGAAAGACAGTTTTGCTGGGTACGTCAGTCTGGGTTGAAAGTTGCTTTCTTTTAGAGCTTGAAATACATCACTCCAAGCTCGTCTTAATCTGAAAGTTTGTGCTGAGAAGTCTGCTGTGATTCTAATAGGCTTTCCTTGGTAGGTGAGTTGTGTCTTCTCCAATGCCTTTTAGTATTCTGTTTTTATGCTGTATGTCTGCAATCTTAATTATTATATGTCTGGGTGTAGGTTTATGTTGGTTATGACTGTGTGGAATTCTATATGCCTCACTTATTTGCATATCTGATTCCCCCCCCCATGTTTGGGAAATTTTTTGCCGTTTATCTGTGAACAGCTTAGCTATATCTTTTGCATTGTCTCCTGCCTCCTCACCAATGTCTATTACTCTAACATTGTTTCTCCTGGCATCATCTTGTAGCTGTTGGATTGTCATTTCATGCTGCTTTGTTGTTTTTATAAGTTTTACCCTTTCAAGATCGCTATCTGCAATCCTGTCCTCAAGGTCCGAGATTGTATCCTCAACTTCTTTTAAGTGGCTTTGCAGGTTTTCAATACAATTTTTTGCTTCTTGCATATCTCTTTCAATTTGTTTCCTAGATTCTGCTTGTTTTCTGCATTGTTCATTCAAAGTTTCAATCAATTTCCCATGCTCCGGTAGTTTCTTATCTATTTCTTTTCTAGCTATGTTGAGCAGCTCCATTTACTAAGGTTGTTACTTTTGTCTTTAAATAAGACATTATTTCTAATTTGAGTTCTTCCTTAGCCTCATGGGTTTGTTTCTTTACTTCATTTGCTATCTTTTCAGAGATTTTTGGTGTATGAATTTTAGGGTCCTCTATTTTATTATGGCCTGCACTTGCCCCTGTTGGACTAGACGTTCGGGATTGCATTTTGTCTTTTTGTTTAGGCATTTTCACCTTTTGGGTAAATTTCTGGTCTTTCTATTCCAACAGTCACAAGTTTCTGTAGTGTGTGTTTCAGGGTTCTACTGTGTGGTGGTTGTTTGTCAAATTGTTGTGTACCACCATGAAGAGGAGATCTAGTCTCCTGAATTCCTCCTACTGTGCCTGTTGGGTGATTCCTTATTCTTTCTGGGCTAACGAGCCCAGAAGTATTGATGTAGGGCAACTCTTAGTTCCTGCTGTTGTTATAGCTTCAGGTTGTGGCAGGTTTCCAGGTCTCCAGGTCTCCCTGGCTATAGTGTTTGTGTCAGCTGAGGCCCTACTGTGTCACTGGGGGTCTAATGAGTTCTTTTAATTTTTTCTTAGTTGGGGGGGCATTACTGGCACACTCCTCAGCCTGTCTGATGTTCTATGTGTGGGGGAGGGGGTTACCCACTCTCTTGCTAGGTTCATCAATGTCTTACAATTGGAATTTCACCTCTGTTCCTATTTACCCACTGCAGACCTCTATTTTAGGGGGCAAACTCCCCACACTGACTGGAGCCTGATGAGGTCTTCTGTTTGGGTGAGGGGTTCCTGAGTCTCATCCAGCCAACACCGTAGTCCACTGTATTCCAAGGTTCCAATGTTCTGGTGGAGGGGTGGGCCCAGCAGCGGTGGTCCTAGGCAGCTCAGGCCCGGAGTGAGCTTCTGCGATGTTCCCAGTGGAATGGCGTTCTTACCCGCTTGTTCTTGTGGAAGGACAAGACAAGCAGCCATGGTCTCAGGCAGCTGAGGCCTTCAGCTGGCCTCCAAGATGCTCTCAGCAAAGGGAGGGTCCAGTCCATAATTTTTTTTTAGATCATTGAGTCATAATTCTCTACCTCTTTAAACTGTTTTGGTATATGCTTCATTACTCATGTAAAGACTCTCAACTAAATCACATATGAAATATAAAATGAGGTTAAGGGGTTGAAAAGATACGTGAGACAAAATCTTACAGATGTACACCATCTGTGTTATATGCATTATCTAAGCATAGAATCTTAGAAATTGTAGACACACATGCACTATCCATTTATTTTGTAATTCCTGGTAGTATCGAGGAGGCCATAATGTTTTAATTTAGGATAAGATTTCTTGCAGTTTGTCTCCCACACACATCCTCAGTAAGTTTTTGCTATTGTATCTAAGGTCTAACATTACATTACCAAGAGAAGGCTGTATCAGCAGCTCCCTTATCCATGGTAAACATGGAAAATCAGTGTCTATGAAAGACAATCAGTTTGAGGGACAGAACCCAGAAGAGGATCTGCAGTGTAACAATTTTAAAGTAGGATTTCATTTTCACTCTATGAAATTTTGTGATGTATGTGATTGGGGATGGTGGTGAAAAGTGTAGCTGAGGGAATCACAAGAGTGAGAAAAGAAAGAGAACTTGCGTTTCTCCTGGCACCAGAAGTGTCTGTGAGCAGCCAGGATTGTGCACACTGACTATGATGGAATCATCTTATCAATGACAGTCCTTGTCTGAAGAGCGCCCTGATCTGGTGTGACGAAAGCAGTTTAGTGAGGCATCTCAAGCAGCATGACCAGGGGCACACGGAGCTCTTGCTACTGGTTTCTTTGCCAGGGTCATGCTTCTACTGCAGGTGGGAAGTGGACCTCTTCCTTTAGTTTATTCTTTCTCTCACTTTCAATGATGCACATAACATGCTTATTTCCCTTCTAGTGATCATCTGTCTCACTGGCTGGGTTCTCATAAATCTCTTTAAAAATAAATCAAAAAAGCATTCTTTACTCTCCTTCTCTCTATTATTTCTGAAATGAGCATATACATGATTAAAACAAATGTTTTATTTATTTGTTATTTATTTATTGGTACCAGAGATCTAACTCATGACCTCACACTTGCAAGGCAGGTGTTTATGCCTGCTGAGCTAAATCCCCAGCCCCAAATGTTTTATTTTTCTCTTATGGGCTTGTATTGCTGCTAATTATGTGACAGCAAAAGAGACAAATAATAAAACAACATTGGTCTTCATTCAAAGCAAACACCATTAGAACTTTTTCCTAATATTTTTTCATCTTAGTTAATTTATGGGCTTTTTTCAGATTTAAGTCAAAGCCAAAGTAATTTCATTAATTTTATAATATTATATAAATATATTCAAACATACCATAGTATAAATTTATTTACTTGTAGTTCTGTCTCTCTTAAACTACACTTTCAAATAAAATATAAAAATTTCCTTTCACCAATACGATTAAAATTCACATTAATTTAATACCACCTTCACTTTAAAATTTTCAGTCATAATTCCCAAGAATTTTCAAAGTATGAGGCAGTACTTTCTCAATTTGATCACTCTTATTTTGATATTTATTTGATTATATTTTTCTTTCTAAAATACTTAATGATTTGAAGGTCTCATCAATTGAATAACATTCATAAAATACAATCAAAACAATTTGGATTATGCAGTCCTTTATTATTTACTAATACAATTACTTATACATAAATCTACATAGAACATTTTCTAGTGCAATGATTATAACATTAACTGCTAAAGGACAGATTATAAACTAGATGTAGTGGCACACGCCAGGAATTCTCCTATCCAAGTTCTAACTAGGCACGACCCTGCTTAGCTTCTGAGTTCAGATGATATTGGATGTGTTCAGGGTGTTATGACTGTAGAGCACACCTGTAATTCTAGCACATGAGAGGCTGAGGTAGAAAGATTGCCATGAGTTTGAGGCCAGCCTGGGCTACATAGTGAATCTGAGGCCAACTTGAACTACTTGGCAAGACCCTGTTTCAAAAAGAGTGACAGATTTTGTTGAATTCTATAGTTTAGAGACTAGGTGCTGTTTGATGACTTAATTTCCCCACTAGTGTGTCTTATATAAGTGTCTGTAAAAGCTTTATTTGTACAGCTTGCCATGAGGTAATTTGTCCTTTTCTTGGGGCCAATGCAAAATCAAACACCAGAATTGTAACAGCACAGCAGAGTACAGTTATAAACTGGCTGCGGAAACAATCTATAATATGTTTTCCTAAATATTTTCAACATTACAAAGAATGCAGAAAATATATACTCTCTAAATTCAAAAATGAAACCTCAGTAGTAATTCTTCACTTTCTATCCATTCCTTGATGCTTCTTTGTTGTATCAGTTTTATTACATTTTTTAAAGTATAAAATGCTAAGTCATTTATGATTTCTTCAAATTTGGTTGTAATTTATGGCTAAAAGTAGATCCAAAGTAAGTGAGAGTGTTACCATTTTACACAGGAAATATCTACTTAGGTCATTTCCCAGTAGTCACACAATCCAAATTAAATTGAGTATTTCTTAAATATTTAGCAGAAAGACTGACTTAGGAAAGAAAAAATGAAGCACAAGACTTATATGTAACTTGAATTTATCTATTAATTAGTGAACAAACAGTTCCTTCATCCATTAAAGTTTACAAGAATATTTATCATTTGACAAGAACTAGTCCAGATTTAATACTATTTACTATTATCCATTATCTCAGTTCTTTAAAATTGTTATCATAAAAGTGAGCAGATGAGGTGAGAGTATATTTCGAAGTTGTTTATAAGCTCCAGATTATATAAGTATACTTGTTGGACTTGCGTTGTTTGTTCCATTTTCAAACAAAGTATTAAATTTATTTTAAAAATCAACTTCATATTGAACCGTAAATCAGTTCTGACTCTTAGGTTTCTGAAACAGCTAAACTTTATGAAAACTAGAATAAATGGCAGAGTGAAATATGGCTACTCCATTCGTGCCTGATTATATCAAAAGTTCTATTAATGATAGAACATGGATTTTCCAATATAAATAATACAAAGAAGACTGATCCATTTGTACTTACAATAAATTTAACATCATTGGAACTTAGATTTTTTTATTGGTTAAAAATATATCACAGTACTCTATCATAGTAGTTCTATAGATTATAGAAAAGATTTCTTGAGTAACAATAAAATACTAATATTTCTTCCAATGAATCTTTTTATTGTATTTTATTTATATGTACTTTTTTGCTATATATGATAAGGTATTTAATCATCCCTTGTTGTATCAATTTTTAATGAACAAATCAGGAATCTGATTATCATCTACTACCTTTGTTTTCAAAATAATTATTTTCTGCTTAAATTATTTTTTATTATGCTCTATTTCTGATTGCTGCCCAAAAGTGAAGTGTGATACTTCACTGAATGCTACATATTTCTCAGAAATAATTAAGGTAATACGTTACCAAACAAGATGGAAATGTTCTGGTTCTGAAGTTGTAGAAGCAGATGTCTGTGAAATAGCCCTGTGAAAGAAGTCCCACAATTCAGGACCAGTATCACAGAAATCTGATAAAGTTAAAGGAAAATAAACTCACCTCAGCATTATTCCTGTCAGGTGTTTCTTGCAAACAAGATTTTTTTTTATCTAGCACTGGATAAGTATGGTCACAAATCATGTCATTGTCACTTGAATACGTTTACTTTGGCTTCTTCACTGAGTTTAGTTTCAATAAATTGAGATGCTGGTTTAATAATTTGAAAAAGAGAATATTCACTGAATTTTCAGGTTAGCTTCACATTTAAAAAAAGCAGGATTTTTGGATAGTTTCTCCACAGCTCAAGAAAACAAGACATTTAACCACTTCTGAAACATAATGAAGCCATAGATAATAAAAACAAATTTAGTCTTGCTGTCCTGCTATTCTGGTAAGTTACATGACTTAGTTGAGTTTTTCAGTCCATTGGCTTTTGTTGTTTCTCTTGGTTCATAAAATGGTGTGAAAGAGAAGCCATACAGAATGTATTTATAAACCTAGTCACTGACAAAATATCATCTTAGGGTATAGATTAAATTCTTGAGTGAATTACCTCTGGACAGCAAACTTTTCTTTCACAATTATTGTGGCAGTCTATCTTTCTAAGAAAAAGTTCAGTAAAAAAGGCTGATTAGATTGATAAGAAATCAATCTATTACACCACCATTCTCAACATCCAGATGAGTTTAACTCAATATATACTTCATTATTACTATATTATATCTTATAATAGGCCTTTAAGTGTATTATTTTAAAATTTTTTGCCACTCTTCCAGACACATTAGTCTTTCTTGACATCACGTGATGACTAATTGAAACTAGTTTAAGAAATACATATATCCAGTGCACTTCACGGGGCATATATACAATTCAGAGGCTAAAGATATTTTGATTTTATGTGAAAGCGTAAAACCTATTGGAAGGTGATCATTTAATAAATTTTAGGGTTTTTTTTCTGTTTTTTTGTACGGGAGATCAAACTCATGACCTTGTGCTTGCCAGACAGGCCTCAGCCCCATTTCATAAATTTTAATGCAAATTGGAACTATTCTTTCTTCTTCTCTAAAACAATTTTACATTACATAAACTATTTAATTTCAATGGATTTTTCTAATTTTCACATTAAAGTCAGTTACGTTGACCTCCATTTGAACGGTTGATAACACTAATTATAAACCTATGAAGTATAAACAAATCAAGATTGAACAATTTCCAAATTAATTTAATCAACATATGAATCATACTTTATAATTTTTACTGGTGTTTGCTGCAACTCAGAATGAGTTAGCTTGTTAATTTATATTGCTTGGTACAATTAAAACAGGTTATAAGCTTTGTTCTTACTTTTTCATGCTGTAAAAATCATAGTCCAGATGAAGTGATTCAATGTGATACATAAAATGATTGTTGCATAGATTATCAACACTTGGGGCATAGTCATATTACTGATAAACTTCAATCCATGACAAGAATTTTCATTTGCCCATACTATCCAAAAACCAAAAACAAGAAAATTCTGGCTGCAGTACAGATGCAAATTAAGTGAAGTCATGTAAGGTAATAAAATTACATATGTATTTGATCATGTTTTTGGTTTTTTGTTGTTGTTGTTATTGTTAAGCAAAACAAGCTCACTTCACAATTACCCAGAATATCTCAGTAAGCTAACTGCCTTTTTATAGTATTGATGATTTTTGTATATATAACGCCCAAGTCACATTTTTTAATGTAGATTTTTGCCTTCAAGAAACCAAAGGATTTTTGAAATGTGATAATAGTGTTTAAAAAAGCTAATAAATTTGGTAGTGACTGATCGTGTTGAAGTTTCAAAGAGAACATGCCAGTTGTAGAGCACAGGAGAGTACTTTCTTGTATATTCTCTAATGAGCTTGACTAAATTGCCTCTTTTATTTAGTTAACATTCGAGTGGTCTGTATTATCATGCATAAGAATGAGGCATGGGGATTTTTGAGAAAAAAATAAGATGATGTAAACACAATATTATTTTTCTTAACAAGTTATTATGCCCAACCACTAAAGATTGCTTTATGTGTCTCAGAAGCAGTAACAGCAGATACTGAAGAATTTACTCCCAGGGTTTGGGGCTTTGACATCTCGGAGGTGATTCAGGAAAAGAACAAGCAATCAGAACAATGACTTTATTTCTCTATCCAAAAACACATAAGAATTTCCATTTAAAAATATATTCCCTGTCTCTTTTAGAATAACTATGTAATTTTCTCCTGTAATTGAATTTAATTTCCAAGAGCCACTTCTTTTAAGAATATTTATGTGAAAATAACAAGAAACATAAAAATTTGTTGTTATCAGAAGTTCAACACCTAATGAAAATGGCACTTCTGATACTTCAGGTAAAAGTTTTTGAATTTCATTAATGTGATCATTTAACTTTAAAATATTGTTTTGGAAAAGTTAGATCAGTATTCACATTCATTTTACATTTCAATAATGAACCATTTGATCAGAGTCCAGCTTTGTAAGTTAGCAGACACATAACCAGTTAAACTATGGTGCTTGAGTTTCAGCTTTATGATCTGTAACATGGGGGTACAAAATATCAAAAGGGATACTGTGGGATTGAAACACAACTCCCCAAGAAAATAGGAACTAAGTAGTTGGCAACTCATCAGTATGAACTAGCATGTAGAATGTCACTAATTGAGCAAATTTTTGCTGCACTATTCCATAGTTTATAAATCGAGCTGTCTCATATATATATATATATATATATATATAAATCTTGGTGAAAGCTGTTGAGGACTATTTAAAAATATTTTACAATTGAATATACTGTGATTCTGAGAGAGTAAATAATTGTCATCAAATATGTTAGCAACTTAAAAAAATATTATATTACAACCAATTATTTGTAGCATTAAAATGCATATTAATTTCAGTAAGAATTACTGTGTTTTGCTAAGTAAATGTGTAGTATTACATTTGTCCATCATTAGTTAACACAAAAACAAATTTAAAAATCTTTGCA
>PVJX010040706.1:0-15026 GCA_004027295.1 Dolichotis patagonum | reverse complement strand
TTGGGAAATTTTCCTTAATAATTTCTGTGAATAGCCTTTGTAATTCCTTTGGTTTGATTCCTGCTTCTTCATTCACATACTTTATTCTTAAGTTATAGATCCTCTTGTCATCTTCCAGTCTTTGTATCTTTACTTCCTGCTCCCTTGTTATTTTTAAGAGATCTTCCCTTTCATGACCCCACATTGCAAGCCTGTGTTCAATTTTTGATAGTCTATCTTTGGTTTCTTTCAAGCAGTTTTGCCAGCTTTCTATTGAGTCTTTAGTTTCCTGATAATCCCTTTGAATTTGCTTCATAAATTCTAGGTTTTTTCTGAATTCTTCATTAAATTTTTCTCTCCATTTGTGTTCCTCCATTCTTCTGTCTGTGTCTCTTGTTTAATTTGAATCAATATTTCAGTTTTGGTCCCGCTTATGAGGTCCTGAAGATATCTCTTTATGTCCGCTAATGCTGTGTTTGATGTTGCATTTTTGCTACCCTCAGTCTCTTTTGTATTTACCTCTCCTGGATCAATGTTCTCAAGGTTGGGGGCTGGAAGTGTTTTCTTATTTCTCCCTTTCATCATGTTTTTGGTTCCTTCCATACAAGTGTATAGTTAAATCCCAGACCCTTTTCTTGTTGTTTAATGCTCCTCTAAAGGGCACAGGCTAGGAGTTTTAGCCCTCTTCATTAGGTTATCAGAGATTAGAGTTCACCCACAGGCAGTGTGTGCTAGCTCCTCCCTTCTGGGCCAGTCAACCTTTGCAGGCCTTCACTGCATCAGTTGCACTGATCTCAGGGAAGTAATATTGAAGCGACTCACTGGGTCCCCACCAGGGGCGCGCCCTAGTCCAACCAGATTCCACCAATCCGCTTGGTGAGGGGAGCAACCAGCTGAAGCCACTTCCTTATGGAGTTAGGGCTGTCCTGCCCAAATCCAACATGTCGTCCAGTTGGTTTCCCCTTTCCTGTGGGAGGGTCCTATTCCCATCACTCACCGCGTCCCTGAGAACTGCTGGGCTCCCCGACCTCTGACTTCAGTGCATCTGCGGTGGGAATTCACAGTGCCTCTGGGTGGGTCATGTACAGAGCTGGCCCTGGTGAGCTGCATGCAGGGCTGTTCAGCTCCACGCTCCCGCGGCTCAAGCCATTCACTTTGGCGCGGATCGCTTGTTCAGGTCGGGTAGGAATTCAGGTGGCTCGAGGAGGGTGCCATGCTCGCTGATTTTATCTTCGCTAATAGTAGCCCCAGGACCTCATATTTGAGTGGTTTTTTGCACTTTAGTTTCTTCGTGGGTTGTGAGAATCTCTCTCTCTCTGTTTGGGTCTCTCCAGGGTATTTTATTCTGGCATTTGAGCTGTCTCTCTCAGAGAGGTTCTCTCTCCTGCTACCTACCAGTCCGCCATCTTGTCTCACTCCCTCAGAAATTTTTAAGAAAGTTTTAAAAGAATGTATCCAAACTTATCAGTCTTTTTCATTAACATTTCTAGATTTTGAGTCCTTCCATGTTTCCTTCAGTTAGGTCTAACCTGTACTTTTCCAGTGGATTACATCAAAGAGACAGTGTAGTTATTACTTCTATGTCTTGTTTTCTCTTAGAAATGCATTGGTGAATCTCTAGATCTATGAAACACTAGACTTGAGAGCATGTATTTGACTGCAGTTGTTATGTAGAAATAACCACAATGTAATGAACCAAAGTATGGTTGGGATCAATGTATTGGGAACACATACAGGTATTCTTAGTTACCTTCTAGTTGTGGGGAAAAAGGTACCTGGCACCCACAATTTAAATGAGGAAATATTTGTTTTGTGGTCACAGTTTGAAAAATCTGGTCTACTGGTTTCAATTCAGAGACAATATGGTGGACAAGCCTGATCAGAGAAATGCTGCTCATATCATGGTGATCAAGAAGCAGAGGGGAGACAGCAGCCAGGGAAGGTGATATACCCTTCCAGGTCATGCTCTCAGTGACACACATTTTACCAGGCCCTAACTCCTAACAGCACACTCAGCTGCTGAACTTATTAGTGAATAAATGCACTTATCAGTGTAACACCTGATCAAATCAACTCCTCTGAGACTCCCTCTCAGAGTGCATGAGTTTGGGGAGACAAACAACTCTAAACCATTAGAAGATCATGTTGGATATTTAAATAGCCAATGTAAAACAGGTTAGACTTTTCATAGAGATATTACTCATTAATACTACAAAATCAACATATTGCATGTATATAAGAACCTGGTGTATATGGTATATACATGATCTTCTATATTTTTCCCCCTTCCATTATTTTTGTAAGACTTATTGATGTTGATGGGCATTGCTGAAGTTTGTTAAATGATTCTGTATTATTTAATTACATAATATAATTTTACTTTATGAATCTATTTTCAACTGATTTTGACTATTTTCAGTTTATCATTACTTTGTATAAGAATGTTATATTTTTTCATATTTGTAACATGATGCATAAGAATATTTCTCTAAGAAATAAACTTTTCCTGGTTCTGAAAGAATAACTAAGGTATTGTTATGACTTATAATGATATAGCTGTTAAAGAACTTTTGTTAATTCTTTTAGAGTAGAGATTGAGCTAAACAAAAGTTTGATTAACTAATCAATCTAACAATATGGGCTCTAGATGCAAAAGAAATAAGAATTGTGAGGTATAAGAACTAACAAAACTAGGATTTTCCAAAAATTGATATGGAAATGAAAATTTACAATATTTAACTTTTTTCAGAGCATAGTTGGAATCTCACATGATCCACTTTCAAAACTTTCTATAAAGCTATATTAATCCAGGTTATGGGCTAATGCTGCAAGTCTCAATGAGACAAATTTTAGAGTCCACAAATAACACTTTGCATTTATTATTGCTTGATTTTTCAACAAAAATTCTGAGAAAATTCTATTCACCAAAAGCTTGTTTTTTTCAATGAAATAGTACAGAGATAATTTGGTATCTATGCCTCACACTCTATACAAAACAATAACTCAATAAACATTAAAGAGCCAAATGTAAAAACTAAAAAATAAAAAAGGGAGAAAAATCTTTGCAACCATAGAATGGGCAAATAATTTTTAGACATGATACTAAAAGGACAATACATTAGAGAGATGAAAGGTGATAATTCAGGAGGGGAGGAGCTGACTATGGCAGCATCATATATTTGAGTGGATGTCAGTTTTATTGCACAGTGGAAGGACAGTGTTACAGCAAGGATTACTCTTTTAGCTTGTCTCTGTGTCTTTTTGCCACCCCAGGAACCTTGGTGAGCCATCTGGGAGGAGACAAATCCTGCCCATTGCTCTCCTTAATTGGGGGAACATCAGTGAGATGAACAGGAAGGGAAAAATCCCATCCATTGCCACTCTGCCATCTTAGGAACCTCGGCCAGGAGGAACATATGTGCCTGTCCCATTTCCCTACACCATATGATGGCCAACCAGTTCAAGAAGCCCCCAAGATTTGGCAACTGGCTAACTCAGATGAACCCAGGGTAAATCCAATGTGACAAGGGGAAATAATTTGCATACAAACCCCTAATTTATGGTTGTTCTATTATATATCTATAAATTTTGCTCCTGTGGTCTAAAGTACAAAATTGATCATTAGCAGTTTGATCATTAGCAGAGCACAATTTCTAAATTGTGCTCGATGCTATCATTATTGCTAACTGTATTACCATAGCTAGGATGTCATATCTGTTGTAATAAGTTGTTCACCCATGTGTAACAATGTTGGGAAGCTCTGGGGTAACAACTTAATCACAACCCTCCACCAAAAGTCTGGGAACTGAGCCAAACAGAAACCATCATTCCGTTCTCAATAAGTTGGGAAGGTAGAATCTTGAGAGAGATACAAACCAAGAAACTCCTACACACAGAAGATATCCCTGAAGAATAGACTTTTCCTAGAGAGGCCCTGATACTAATCATATTGTTACCTGCTACCAAAAGTCACAAGGATCATCACAGAAAACAAAATAAAAATTTTGAAATAGAAAATGTCAAGAAAAAGGAGGAAAATTCAATCAAACCTTCAGCCAACCCAGAACATGTCCAGGAGATACTGACATGGAATAAATTGTAACTCATACACCTGAAATTTCTGAAATGATAGTAAAAGAAGTAAAGAAACAACTCCATGAGGCTTAGGAGGAAATCAGATCAGAAATAATTTCTCAGGTAAATAAAAATAAAAGACAACTGTAGTGAAAGAATTGTTCAGCATACCTAGAGAAGACACAGATAAAAATAGAGGCACACATAAAAATGATAGAAATCTTGCTGAGGATTTAGCTCAGTAGCATAAGTGCCTGCCTTGCAAGCACATGGTTGTGAGCTCAATCCCTGGTACTGATAAAAAAAAAGAAACCTTGAATGAACAACATAGGAAAGAATTAGAATGAGCTAAACAGATTCAAAGAGATATCCAGGAATCAAAAATTCCATTGAATGCTGGCAAAATTACTTATACAAAACTGAAGACAGATATTTTGACCTTGAAGACAAGGTTGGAGCAGTGATCACGAAGGAAAGATCTCTTTAAAAATAACAAGGAACCAAGAAATAATTCAACAGCTTCAAGATGATGCAAAGACAAACAATATGAACTGCTAGGTGTCAATGAAAAAAAGCAGGCATCAACACAAATGACATAAAAAGACTATTTGAGAAGTAATAGCAGAAAATTTCCCAAGAATCTGACACAAGATAAGTGAGGCATACAAAACTCCAATTAGTCAAAACCAAAATAAATTTACACCCAGACAAATAATGATCAAGATAAACACCCCATACATTTAGCACAAGAAGAGATTAATAAAAGCTGTTAGAGAAAAGAAACAGATTGCTCATAAAGGTAAGCCCATCAGAGTCACGGAAGACTTCTCAACAGAAAACATCAAGTCAAGAAGAGCTTGGATTAAAATGTTTCAAGTCCTGAAAGAAAACAAGAGATATCCAGGAATCAGATTTATGTAACCTGCAAAACAATCTTTCAAAACTAGTAGAGAAATAAAATACTTCCATGACAAATAAAAACTAAAGAAATTCATGATTACAAAACAACCCTACAAAAATTACTGAAAGATATCCTAGAAAAGGACAAAAATAACCACAATTCCAAGAACCAGAAAAAAACCACCAAGCAGCACAAAGAATTAAATAGAAGAGAAAAGTAGGGAACCAAAAGCAGAAAGATAACATGACAAAAATAAGCAAATATGTATCAGTTATAACAATTAGTGTAAAGGACCTCAATTCACCAATCAAAAGAAACAGAGTGGCAGAAATAGAAACAAAATTCAAAATATGCTGTATACACAAAATACATTTAGCTCAAAATAATTCATAGACTGAAAGCCAAATGATGGAAAACAATACTGCACGTGGCAAGAACCCAGAAAAAAGGAGGGATAGCTATCCTCTTGGCAGACAACATGAACTTCAAGAATGATTAAAACAGATAAAGAAGGCCATTCCATACTTGTTAGGGAAAAACTTCCAGATAAAGAGATAACAATCATAACTATATATGTACCAAATATAGGAGCACTCAACTACATAAAATAGACCATATGCTAACCTATAGAGCATACTTAAGTAAATGCAAAGGAATTGATCATGTGTATTATCTGACCATAGTGCAATGAAGTTGGGAAGAAATGACAAAGCAAATTATAAGAAATCCATAAACACATGGGAATTAAATAACAGCTTTTTGAACTGCCAGTGATTCCAAGTGAAATTAAAGAAGAAGTTACACAATATCTAAAATCAGACAAAAATGCAAATACAACTTATAGAAACCTGTGGAATGCAATGAAAGCAGTCCTCAAAGAGAAATTTATAGTGGTGAATTTTCATATCAGGAAAGTAGATGAGCACAAATAAACAACCTAATGCTGATCCTTGAGCTACTAGAAAAGAACAAGTTAAGCCCAAAGCCCAAAGAATGAAGGAAATTATAAAGGTCAGAGCAGAAATTAACATAATTGTTCTAAGAAGGTAATACAAAGAATTAATGAATTAAAGTATTTATTCTTTGAAGAATAAACACAATCAATAAATCCCTAGCCAACCTTATCAAGAAAAGGAAAGAAAAAATTCAAATTCATGCAATGAAAATTGAAAAGGTTGAAATTACTACACATCTTGTGGAAATTCAGAAAATCATCAACACCTACTTTCAAAACTTTACTCACATATAGTGGAAATCACAGAAAAATGGACAGATTCCTAGAAATGTATGAATTACCTAAGCTGAATCAAGAAGATATAGAATTTTTGAATAACCCAATATCATACTGAAATCAAATTGAATACTGAAATTGAAAATGCAATAAAAAACTTACCAATAAAGAAAATCCCTAATGGTCCTGATGGATTCATGCTGAATTCTACAAGAAATTTAGAGATTTATTTATTTATTTTTAAAGGTAGTAAAATCCAACAAAACCAAACAGAACAAAGCCAATCAAAACAAAGCAGCAAAATTGGTACAGAATTTCAAAATGGGATACTAGGAAAAGAATAGCTAACACAATATATGTTGTTACTTTCATAATAGTTGTCCATTCTATCAGTTATAGAAAAATCAAACCAAAAACAAAACAGAATAAAACCAATCAAAACAATACTGAATAAAGCAAAAATAATCACCACAAAGCAAAATCAGTGGGGATAATATTGGATTTCAAAGACAAGATAGAAATTCCCCATAGTTGCTATATTGTATACTGCCATCCTCCCAAAAGATGCTCAGACTGCAGGCCCCAGGCCTGTGAAATTAACTAAACAGTATGAGCATTTAGTTGCTTTATGTAACTTAGTTGCTATCAACTCAGTCTATATATCATTTGTGTCCATAGCCAAAGTTATTGGCCCTTTGGATAATATTGGTTTTGCCTATCCATTTTTCTGATGTCATCTTCAATTCCTTTTCCAGAATACAGAATAGTTTTTGTTATAAAGGTCTTTCACTTTCTTGTTAATTCATAAATGTTTAACTTTTTGAAGCTTGCCTGAATAGGATTGTTTTCCTGATTTCTTTTTCACTGGGCTAATTGTTGGTGTATAGGTGATGAGATTGGGTGCATTCAGGGTGGTATGGCTGTAGACATGGTTGGTGTACAAGAACACTATTGATTTTTTATGCATTTATTTTTTATCCTGCCACTTTGTTGAATTTGTTCATCACCTCTATCAGTCTTTTGCTGGAGTTTTGGTCTTTTCCATGTGAACTATCATGTCATCTACAAATAAGGATAGCTTGATTTCAGGAGCAATATATTTCAGGTGTTTATGACAGAGTTATTTGATTACATGAGAGCCTTTCATGTTATATTAGCCAGTGTGGGAAGGTAGTCCTCTGCAAGTTTGGTTCACTTATCAAGTAAAAGAAAAAGACTTGGCTATTTGCTGATTGTCTGAAAAGACTGACAAACATATAGTAGGTTAAGTACTTTGTAGTTATGTTACTGTCCTTTTGTTAGTTTTGCTACATTAGGGCAATTTATTATTATTGGTAGGCAGTCATTAAAGACTTTTCAGGGTGTGTGTGAAGAAAAGAACTCATATTCTTTTTGAAAGATTATTTTGGAAGGGCTATACATGGATTTAAGAAACAAAACTTTAAAAAGAGGCAGAAAGCAATTTGGAAGTACAGTATTGATTCTCCAAATTAGCTCCTTGGGTTAAGGGCAGTGTACTTCCAGTTATCCAGACTTCAAATTGTTAATCAGGAAATATCATTGATTAATTTGTATATCTGTCTTAGATAATATTTTGCCCAAGTAAAAAGATTTACTCAAAGGGTTTTGAAGCACAACCTGAATCCCCATTTTTTGATATTGTTTTTTTGCATGAAATGCTCTTTGGACACTCCTTATCCATTCTAAATCTCTTCTTCATTTAAGAAGAATTCTGATTCTTCATAGAATCTTCCAAAATAGGAAGCAGTATTGAGTTTTGCTTATGTACAGAGATTCAGATTGATGGGGTTCAAATTTTAGTTTTTCTACCTATTAGTTGTGTGATCTGGGCTTTTTTCTTCAGTTGCTTTGTCTGTAATTCAAGAATGTAACTTAGTTGCTATCAACTCAGTCTATATTTCATTTGTGTCCATAGCCAAAGTTATTGGCCATTCAGATAATATTGGTTTTGCCTATCCATTTTTCTGATGTCATCTTCAATTCCAATAGTAGTTATTGTTAATTTTTAATAATATATTTTGAAAACAATAATAATATGTAACTCACAAAATGTATAGTGGCTCTGTTATTACAATACATATTACTTAGAATAATTCCTATAACATAGTAAATAACATAAATCATTTTATTATTTCACTTGTATACAGGAATTTCTCTTCTGAGCTGAAAATATTCACAGTGTTTCCTGATCATGGGGTACCTCATGTATGGTGTGTAGTGCAGTGTCTTTTATTGTTAACCTTTTATGTTTGCATACTTTATGTATTGTTTTATTATATTTATTATATTTTTATCATTATATACTACATAACAAAAATTGTATGTTCATTCAAATATTTATTAAATTGTTTATTAAATTTATTAAATTATTTATTAAATATTTATTAAATTGTGAAAAAATGTTCTGAAGGCTAGAGGCTTTCTGGCATGAGAAATGATTACAAAAGTTACAAAAGTAACAAACAGATTATCTTTTTGGAGGCTTTTTAATATCCAGAGTGGTTCATTTTTTCTTCCTTCAGAACAGCCACTTTGGGATCAATTGTGGTAACAAACAATATGTTCCCTGGGGGTCTTGGCACTGGGACCTCATAAAAATCCTTTATTGCCACTTTTAACAACAAAAGTTAAACAGGTATCTAAGAGAACTCATCCCAGAGAGATTGGTGATGAAGCTGCAGTGGGAGCTTCAAATACAGGTCACCAGTCAGCTGAAGAGAAGAGCAGCAGAGATAAAATAATGGACCTGAACACCGTCTGTGCATCCCATGGCCTACAAAAGAGATCTTTCAGTGTTCATTTAAATCTGTAATTTAGGTTCCCACAGTTATTTCTTATCATTGAAAAAATAGTTGTAATTTAACCTGAAGATTGCATTTATTTTTTGATAACTTTTTTTAAATAAAAAGAAAATTTTGTATTGCAGAACAACTGAGAAGATAACATAAAGGATCTCCCATACCCTATGCTCAATTTTCCTTATTATTAAAATCTTACAATAGTGTAATATATTAGTGAACCAATATTGGTACATGATTATTAAATAAAACCCATGTGTTATTCAGACTTTTAAAGCTTTTGCCTAAAACATTTTTCTATTCTGGAATCCCATGTAGGATACTACTTACACTGAGTTGTTATGAAGCTTTAGGTTCCTCTTGATTATGAGAGATTCTGACTTTATTTTTTGTATTAGTACATGTTTGTAGTGCATAATGTATATCTTCATTGTGGGTAGCTGGCGCACATACATGACATATCTTAATTCTTTTCACATTCCCTTCCCCTACTCTTTTAGCCCTCTCATATCTATCATCTATAAAAGACATATAATAAGAAATAGTGAGATAGATCTCTTGCAAAAGGGAAGGGGACCAATAGATGGAGGGGGAGGGAGAAGATGAAAAAATAATATGGCTGTTATGTGTAAGTACCAACTTGATGTGAAGAATTTAGCCCTTATATACTGCAAACATGCATTAATAAAAATTTTGTAAAACATATCTTTTATGTGTGTATGGGGAACTGAACCTAGGGCCTTACAATCACTAAGCAAACACTCTACCATTGAGCTCCCGTCTCAGCTTTTTGTTTGTTATTTTTGAGTTGAGGTTTTACTAAGTTGCCCAGGCTAGATTCAAATTTTCCATCTTCCTGCCTCATTGCTTCAGTAGCTGGTGTTTCATATATGTACTAATGCATCTAGCAGATGTAGTATATCTTCAGTCATTCATGAACATAATTCTAGTTGAGAGATTAAAATTTTAAGATTCTGATATCAATAGCAGAATTATGAGTCACAAGCATGAATTTTTGTTAGCAGAACTGGTAATGCTGAGAGATTGATAGAGGGGATGTAGCAGACAGAACTGAGAGCAGAGTGTACACATTTTGCACATATGTGGAAAAATTTTAGTACTCCCAAATCAAATTTCTGTAAGCTGCATATAAAATTAAGCTCCACAAAGTTCTGAGTACTTTCATTGATCAAACTTTGCAGAGTTAAAAACCATGATTAATTTTAATAGTATTCGGATCAATTTTAGGAGCCAAATTTTGCCTATCAGTGACCTTGTTTATCTAATGCACTGGTCCCTGCTGCATGCTGAGGTGCAAAAACTGAATGTTGCTTTTTGTATTTCTTCTTAGTCAGCAAGGGAAGATAAGGAGAATGTCTCATTACCCACAATAGGGCAGATAATTATCCCTTCTGAGGATATTTCATTTCAAATATTGGTCCTACCCAGATGCACTTTATCCTTGAATAGTAAGTTAGGCAGGATTTTAAGAAAATCTTTATAAGGGAGTTTCCAAAGATGGTGGAGCAGTAGGTAGCAGGAGAGAGATCCTCTTTGAGAGAGACAGCTTAAATGCCAGAATTTAACACCCTGGAGAGACCCAAACAGAGAGAGATGGACTCGCTCAACCCAGGAAGAAACTAAAGTTAAAAAAACCACTCAAATATGAGGTCCCGGGGCTACCATTAGTGAAGCTAAGATCAGCAAGCATGGCGCCCTCCTCAAGCTGCCTGAATTCCTGCCCAAGAGCGACCTGACCGACTGAACTGTGCTGATGTGACTGGCTTGAGTGGACAGAGTGTGGAGCTGAACATCCCTGTGTGCAGCTTGCCTGGACCTGGCCCTGCACATGACCCACCCAGAGGCACCATGAATTTGCGCCACAGCCACACTGAAGTTGGAGGTTGGGGAGTCCAGCAGTTTTCAGGGACTGGCATCAACATGCGGTGAGTGATGGGAATAAGACCCTCTCACGGGAAAGGGGAAACCAACTGGAAGACATGTTGGATTTGGGCAGGACAGCCTTAACTCCATAAGGAAGTGGCTTCAGTTGGTTGCTCCCCTGGCCAAGTGGATTGGTGGAATCTGCTTGATTGGGCCATGCCCCTGGTCAGGAACCAGTGGGTTGCTACAAACTAATTCCCTGAGCACAGCCACACAATGAAGCAGTGAAGGCCTGCATAGGTTGACTGGCCCAGAGGAGAGGAGCCAGTGCACACTGAGCTTGCTTGAACTTCACTCTCTGATAGCAGCTGGCAGAGGGCAGAAGCCCCAAGCCTGTGTGCTCCAGAGGAGCCTTAACCAACAAGCAAAGGGGCTGGGAATTACACTGTATACTTGTATGGAAGCAACCAAAAACATGATGAGAGGGAAAAATAAGAAAAAATCCCCAGTCCCCAAACCTGAGAACATTGATGCAGGAGAGGTAAATGCAAAAGAGATTGAGGGCAGCAAACATGCAACATCAAACACAGCGGTAACAGACATAAAGAGACCTTACGAGGTCTTCAGGACCTCATAAGTGGGAACAAAACTGAAATATTAATTCAAATTAAACAAGAGATAAGTAGATTAAAAAAAGAAGGGCTGGGCACCTCTCAAGAAGACACAGACAGAAGAATAGAGGAACACAAAAGGAGAGAAATGTTTAATGAAGAAAACAAGAAAAACCTGGAATTCATGAAGCAAATTCAAAGAGATTATCAGGAAACTACAGACTCCATAGAAAACTGGCAAAACTGCTTGAAAGAAACCAAAGATAGGCTATCAAAAATTGAACACATGCTTGCAATGTGTGCTCATGAAAGGAAAGATCTCTTAAAAATAACAAGAGAGCAGGCAATAACAATTGAAAGGCTAGAGGATGACAAGAGGATCTATAACTTAAGAATAAAGCATGTGAATGAAGAATCAGGAGTCAAAACAGAGGAATTGCAAAGGCTATTCACAGAAATCATTAAGGAAAATTTCCCAAGCATAGAAAAATGAAATGATATGCAGATGTATGAAGCATACAGAAATCCAGCCACCTACAACCAAAACAGAGCTACACCTAGACACACAATAATCAAGATCCCAGAAATTCAATATAAGAACAGAATATTAAAAGCTATCAGAGAAAAGAAACAGATCACTTATAAGGAAAACCCATCAAAATCATGTAAGACTTCTCAACACAGACCATCAGGTCAAGAAGAGCTTGGAGTGAAGTAATTCAAGCCCTGAAGGAGAACAACCTCCAGCCCAGATTGATGTATCCTGCAAAACTGTCTCTAGAAATTAATGGAGAAACAACATGCTTCCATGACAAAGAGGAACTGGGAGAATTTGTGACCACCAATACAACCCTACAAAAAATATTGAAGGACATTTTAGAGAGAGAGAACAACAATATGAGCATTTGAGGAACAATGGCAGAGAGGTCCCAGTGAACAGGGAAGACAGTGGAGTGGAACAGAAAAATAGACAACCAATGGCAGAAAGACAGAATAGCAGAAATAAGGCAGAGAAGATTGGCTGTAATCTCTAGTATAGATGGCCTTGAAATATTAACAGAGATAAACACAGGCAGAGTAGATCAGGAGATAGGGTCCATTGAGTTGCTCTATATAGGGAGGCAGTGTGACCCAAAACAAGCAGTGCACCCTATGGGAGTGAAAGGGGAGAAATTGCCTAAAAAAGGAAGGCAGAGGATATTGTTAATTGGTAACAAGATTTAAAATTTACATTATTCTCATCACTCTGCTTGGACGGATTACATGTTGTTCCAGTTTGTCTACTTATGCTAGACTTGAGGACATGGTGAGCTATCCCAAAAATAAGAGGCCATATTATGGTAATCATCCCTAATTTTCCTATCAACTTAATCGGAAGCCCTTTATAATTTACACTGTCTTATTGTGACTGATCTTATTTGAATCTGGTTTGTTAGATTGCTACTTTATATTGACTGATTTTATTTAAATCTGTTATGATTGATAGCATCAAGAGTATAAGCAACTATACTGAAGATGACAAGATTCATTAAGATACCCACTCTGGTTTGATTAATACTTGCTTTTGAAGTCTTATAATGTCTCCAATGCTTTGTTTTTATTAATGTTATTATATACTGCTGAGACATCATGGTAACCATTGTAGATCACCTTGTATTGTGGTTTTTGTGACTTTTTTGCTTTATGCTTTTCTAGGAATTTTTTGTTTTATCTTGCTTGGTTTTGTTTTTACCTCTAATGCAGAAAGGATAGATATACATTTAGAGACTCATGCATGTGTAGACCTTATAATCAGTTTACAAGAACCAACTATATAACACATGTTGAAATGAACAACCAGGAACATTGAAGTAAAAGAGACACTACAGTGCTTATTCCATAATGTCATTATGTGTAATCCAGCAAAATTATCATTCTGTGTTCAAAGGGATTTTAGCTTGTTTTGTTTTGTTTAAGTTGAACACACATGAAGGTATGGACAGCTGTTTTTAGGAGAATGAGAGACACTATGACAGCCATTCTCAGCTTCCCTATTGTCTGGTCTTGAAGACCTGAAATGCCCTCCTCATCCTGCTCAGATCAATTCCATACTAGGTTGTTTCATGTGAATTCCCTGTATGTGACAATATGGACAACTATTTGGAAGAAAACAAGAGTCAATACGATATAGAGTGAATATCTCCAATTGTCTAGTTTTGGAATTTATGTCTCTTACATTGCTTTCTTGTGATCTGCTTTTTTCTGTTTTGTTATGTTTAATTTTACCCTTTTGATATAATTGCATGTATATTTGAGTGGGTAAGATGGATGACCATATTGCTGTTTTTTTGGTCAGATTGTGGAAAAGAACTGTTAACAGACTCACTGTTTGAATGTCTTCTTTACATGTTTTAACTTTATAATTTGAACAACTATTTCCAAGAAGTCAGTATATAATTTGTCTAGCAATAATCTCTCAGGTTTTTTTGTTGTTGTTCTTTTCCTTTTTTCCTTGGAATTCTGTATTGTTGCTATCCTTTATTCTGTTTTGTTTTGTTTTTATTTTCTTCTCTTTACATAAAATAAAAAAATCTTTATAAGGTTCTTAACTGTCACCATCAGCATTAAAAGCAAACAATGAGATTAATAGGCATAAACTGTGCTTGTTAAAATTGATAAAAATTTAATATAATTCTTGAAGAATATTGACAGTATTTGTATATGTACTATGAGTACAAAACTTTAGTTTCACAATAAAAAATCATGCAAAGAACAAAAAACAAAAATTAATCACTTAGTAGGGAGTGTTCCTTTTTTTTTTTTTTTGGTATCGGGGATCGAACTCATGACTTCGCGCTTGCCAGGCAGGCGTTTAAGCCACTGAGTTAAATTCCCGGCCCAGTAGGGAGTGTTCCAATTATTTGGTCCAAGTTACCTGAATGACTATTGCTTGTTTTTCCTTTTCTTCTCTGGACTCATGTAGGAGTGCCTTTAGTTGTGTTATTGTGGCTACCTTGATGTCCTGAGTCAATCAAAAACTTTTACCTTTCATGTTCAGTTTGATTTTGGATAAGAGTCAGAAGTCATATGGTGCCAGGTCTTATGAATAAAGTAGATGAAGACACACCACAATGTTTTTATGAGCCTGCCTCTCCATTGGGTGACATTTGACAGCAACATTCACTGTATTTTTTATAATCACACTTCATAAATAGTCCTGAAAGATGACTTCTAAAACAGCTTCACAAAGTGGAAAAATGATAAGTGTGTTAAAAACATAGAAAAGTTGTTTGAAGAGAAATAATGGCATTAATTACTGAAATAATTTTAAAAATGTAAACATTAAACATTTTGATCAGCTTTTGTATGTTTTTATGCTATACATGGATCTAACAGTCTTCAGTAGTCAGCCTATGCCAGGTCACAAAATGCACCTTGCAGTGTTTTTCTCAAATTAGAAACTTTTATGATATAGTCATCAATCATGGTAAACATTAACATTCTTCTTAAATCACAAGATGAAGTAAGTGGATAGTTGGAGAATTTAC
>PVJX010040705.1:0-15047 GCA_004027295.1 Dolichotis patagonum | reverse complement strand
TGGCAGAAGGGACCTTGAGAATGGCAGACACGATCCGTGTATAGGATGAAAAGATCAACAGGAATGGAACAATAATGACAAGCCCTCCCAAGATGAATATAACCATTTCATTAATTTGAATGTCAGAACATGCCAACTTTAGCAAAGCTGACATGTCACAGAAAAAGTGGGGGATCACGTTATCAGCACAGAAGGACAGTCGGGCCATAAGCAGTGTGTGCAGCAAAGAGATGACTGTGGTCAGCACCCAAGACAAAGCCACCATCAGGCCACAGAGCTCAGGACTCATGATGCTGGTGTAATGCAGCGGGTAGCAGATGGCCACATAGCGGTCATAGGCCATGGCCACAAGCAGGAAGCTCTCCAGGTCAGCAAAAAGCAGGAAAAAGAACATCTGAGTCAGGCAGCTGGCATAGGGGATGGATGGGACTTGACTCTGCATGTTCTGTAACAACTCAGGAATGGTCACAGAAGAAAAGCAGAGATCAGAGAAGGACAGGTTACTGAGAAATAAATACATAGGAGTGTGAAGGTGGGAGTCCAGTCCAATGAGTACGATTATGAGGAGGTTCCCCAGGACAGTGGTAAGATACATGGTCAGGAAAAGGGCATAAAATAGCTCTTGCTGGTCTGGTTCGATGGGAAAACCAAGGAGGAGGAACTCTGAGATGACAGTTTGGTTTCCTCTTTCCATGCTGCTTTTTGAAAACCTTTTTTAAAAATTAAGAATAATTTGTATGAGTGTATGAATATATGTGCACACATATACACATTACAGAGCTTTCAGAAATACATTTTAAATTTAGCACTAATGAATCATAAATGTTCATTCAGTACTTCTTTGTCTTCTCTCAAATATATAAATATTTACATAGAGGAAAAAAGCTTAAGAAGTTATGGATCAAATTCGATGATATTCCAGAATTTTGTCAGAGTATTCTATAATAGCACCATGAGGGGGAGCAGATAGGTATGGTCTAGAAATATGTAGAAAGTACTTGAAGAAAACAGTTTTATATGTCTCTATCTTAGGGATGCAAATGTAAGCAACTAAAAAACCAGTCACCATTCTTATCACTCAGTAATGATAATCACAGTTGTAATACTGGTGGTGAGAATGATGATCATGATGGTACTGACAAAAAGAGCATGATATTTGCCAGTGCATACTCTTTCCAAATACTGGATAAGCTTGTCAAACATGGGTAAACTGGTTTGGTTTTTTGTAAACAAATTTAAGTAATTGATACTATCTCATTTTTAGAAAATTTGGTATTTTCTCTCAATAAATAACTTTCCCAGGAGCTTACATCTATTAAGCAGCAGACCTGGGACTTAAAACCATACAGCATAACTTCAGACCTTTGTTTTTAGCAGGAAGAACTTCTGGAACGATTTCATATCACTGTATGTGACTGTGCGAGCATGCAGGATGGAAAGTTTACTAGGAGATGGGCTGTTGTCCAAGCACCCAGAGGGACTGAGGCAAAGAGAATACTCATTGCAAGGGAATCTGAAGGAAGCAGCCCTGAACTCTCTGGCTTTTATTTAAAATATCAGTGTAAGAAAAAAGCAGGACAAAAACAGCTTGGGAAAGAAACTGTATCAAGGTTAAGCAGTTTATCGGGGAAAGGGAAGGGACAGAGGCCCAGCAGAGCAAACAGAGCTAATCCAAATGTCTTGTTTTCCAACTGTGCTGTGCTCAGCATATCACAAACAGACCTGTGTACATTTGATCCATTGTTCCTTCCTTAAGCATAAACAACCGTCTAGGACCTTGTGATTTTGCTCCACAGATCTTTTCCTAGTTTAAACTCCATGAGTCGGCACCATTCATGGACTGCTGGGGGAGAGGAACAAGGATTCACCAAGAAGGAAGCCCTCCCTGTGAACCAGTGCCATGCACAGGCCACCACCACCAGGGAGATAGCCAGATTCCAGCCTCTTCTAGGGAAAACGAAGAGCTAAACTCTCCTTCTTACCCCATAAGTGACCGGCTCATCCAGAGAAAACAGGCTGCAATGATAGCTATTGAGGTGTAATGCAATTTGATGCTTGTGGTGTTTGGTGTTACACTGACTTTGGCAGGTCTAGGACTGATGATCTGATCATCTATTTGGAGGATGAGAGTATGCAGTGTAGTATCTATGGGGAATCTCCTTCTGAAGATGATGGCCACTGTTGATTCCTTATTGTCCTGTTTTGAAGTCCTGTATGACTTTCCTTGTTTTGTTGGGTTGAGTTTTATTCTGTTTTGTTTTGTTGATTTTGTTATATCCAATGGCATGAGCAGCTATTTCAAAGACAGCAAGATATATTATGGTAACCATTTTGGATTCACTATTGTCTTGTTTTGAAGATCCTTTTTGCATTCATTGTTTTGTTTTTATTAATTCTATTCTGTTATGTTTTGTTTGATTTTCACTATATCTGAAGGTATCTGTAGCTATTGTGAAGACAGCAAGAGACATTATGGTAACTATTGATGATTTTGTATTGTTTTGAAGTCCTGTGTCACTTACACTGCTTTGTTTTGATTGGTTTTATTTTGTTTGGTTTTATCCTCTTTAAAATAAAAAGGATGTATCCAAGTTTTTAAAATTTTCCAGGAACAAATAATCCTCAGGATTCCATTATTCATCCTGACACCTAAAATTAAATAGAAAACTACCAAATATACTGAAGATGGAAATAAAAGACACAAAGAATAAAATTATAGACCATCTTGAGTCATGAAAAAGGATTTGACAAAATCAAGATTAAGACACTGGTAATACTGTCTTTCCTATTTGAAATCATTCTAATATACCCAGTAAAAGAAATTAGGTCCAGGAGTGGTGGCACGTGCCTGTAATTTGAGCTACAGTACTTTGAAGGCTGAGGCAGCAAGATCACAAAATTGAGGCCAAACTAGAATCCGTGGCAAAACCCTGTCTCCAAAGAAGTAAACAATAAAAACGGGTAGGGATCTAGCACAGCACTCCATGAGTATAACTCCTGGCACAGAAAAAAACAGTGTTATCTCATCCAAGACAGCATACATTTAAAAAATTAATACCAATTCCTGATCAAAGCTCATAAAAATTAAATACCATTTCCTTAATATGATGTGCTCAAGTCTTCCAAGGTTGGATGTCTCTGGATAACAGCATGAATTCATTTCTCTAGAGTTCAATGAAATCGAAATCCCAGAGTCTCTACAGGCTTAATTGTATCAGGAACTTTTGCTCTTCCTTTATTTTCTATTAACTGTAATGTCAACTGTTAGCCTCTCTGCTCCAGCTAAGGATTTTTCAACCACTCCAGCAGCTTCAGAGTCTCTGAACTCAGCAGTGGGTTGCTTGTCCTGTGCCACTACGGAGCCTGCAGCTGGCACCGAGTGAGTGCTGACATGGAGCAGACCGTATGCCTTCAGCATCTCACTCTCACTTCTCAGTCATGGAAGCACCCAACCACTTTCTCCTTTTATTTTGCTTAGAACACTGATGGGACAGTTCATCAAGAAAGCATTGTAAGTGAAAATGATGTTGAACAGGGAATTGGTATTCAGTACACGTTCTCCTGACTGGTATATATGGAACCTATTTCTTAGAAGAGGCTTAGAGACAATGATGCTCTTACTTCAGTGTAATACCTGGTCAATTCTAGTTTAAGAAGAAATATGATCCTTAAATTAGATGACTGCCAGATAAAAAAAAACAAAACTCTAAAATAGTTCAGGTCACCATGGCCAGTACAGCAGTAAAGTATCTTGATTCAACTTTCCCCATAACATTTCTCAATTTACAGGGACTAGAGCCACCAGGAGTCCAATATTGCAGGCTGAGGAAGTTCTGAGCCAGGAAAACAAAACAAATCAAATTAAATTTGGCACAACCCTGAGCTTTTGGCAGCTTTGCTGAGCTGCCTCTTCACCAGGTTTGCCTGGAACATGTAATGTGCAAAATCCGCCACCCACACTTACCTTCTGGGGTGAAGGGTAGCACTCCTACCCCAAAGAAAAGCCCACCTGTTCACTTATCTGCCCAATCTATCCCATTTATTTATCTACCTAATCTATCACACTCCTCCAAACACTGTCACAGGAAAAAGATGCCAGTGATAGAAAACTTATTCAAGCTTTATTCACACCTGCCTCTGCCTGTGGGCTGTTTAGACACACAGAAGCTGCTTAAACTGCAGAGTGACATGAATGTCTAAGTGCAGATTCAAAGGCATTAAGGCCCTCCATCCATCTACAGGCACTAAACCTTCCGAAAGCATGGAGTCTAATTCATCACAATGAAGTGGGAAAATGGTTTCTCCACTTTAACACGCTTGTTGCCTAGATTAATACTACCCTAACCCCTTGAAAATCTGGTCTCCTTTCTCTTTTAGGACTTCAAGATTCAAGGAATATTAGTCAGGGAAGTCAAGAGTTAGAGGGAATCGAATTGAGAGATATTTGCTGGGGAATATATGCAAAGCTTCTGAGACTCAGGATTCTGTGATGGCAGACACTGTACTGCAGTGATAGAGTTCCTGGAGCCAGGCACCCTGCATTTGCCTTACTCTATCTCTATTACCTTCAAAATGCTGCCCAGGGAAATTACCTCTCTTTATTCTAATGGGAATACTGCCACACTTAATTCAACATGTCATAAGAAAGTAAAAATGCCATGTCAAAAAAAAAAACCCACTTGCCATATCAACAGTATGTTGGGGCTTTTAGAAGACTTCTTACCATCATTGTTAAGCAATATAAATGGAGTATTTTAATTTTTCAAATAGCTCTAAAATGGTCCCAATCCAGCTAATAAATATAGCACAAAGAGAGATATGAAGGAGAATCAAATAGCAGGGATTTCCTTTCAAGTTAGAACTTGAGTCTATTCCTAATGAAAGACATTCATATTAGGACAGCACAATGGAGGGTGGAAAAGCTCTTCATGGAAAGGGACGTCAAGCGCAGTCTCATAAAACCCAAAGAAAATACTCAGGAGATCTAGGAGCAAGAGTCCATCATCTATTGCCCTATGACCCTGGCAAATTGCAGAACTGTTCTACCTTTACATTCCAATTGCAGTGAATCTGAGAGCTGTGGATTTAAAATGACTGAAATTTTCAAAGTACACTCTACACAATATACAATTTATAATACCTGTTACCAGTTCAGGTGATCCCCAGTTACATTTCGAGGGAGAAGTCACTGTTGATAATGGAAACCAACACTAAATGCATAAATCATCCCATAAAAATTGATCTGTAGAATTATAGAACATTTGTGCAGAAGGGGATTTTAGCATGGCTATCCCTTCTGAACCTACCTCCCAGTTTACCCAGTTTTTCTGAGTGTGATTCCAGAGTCTGATTCTTATCTCCTGCTACGACAATGCACATTTCCAGCTGGATTCCCTGCTATTGTCTTCTCATATCTCTTCTCGACAGTACCCTAACACCTGAGATCCCTAAGTCCCAGAGAAACTCATTAGTAAGAAACCCAGTACTTTCCCCCTCCTTACTCCTGCTCAATTCTGAGTCATATGAATAAACTACATCCACAGAATTCTGGGTTCACCCAAGTCTGATGTCATTAAGAACACTCCTCTTGTACATTGTGGCTCATGCTTTGACCTTCCTTCACTGTCTTCTACAGTACAGAGCCACCTAAACAGAGTTATCAGAAAGAACTACAGTACCTCTTGATCCCAGGTTCTGACTACATTCATATGTATTGACCTTTTCTATTCAGCTGGACTTGAAGTAGTGTGTGGTAAAAAGTGATGTTAATTGATCCAAAGAAGAATTTCTCTTCATTAGTTTATAAGCTTATTGCTTTGAAACATTTACTGAGTAACTGTTATGCACAACAGTGATTCATATGCTGTGGGGAAAACAGTGGGCAAGTTAGCATTGGCTCCTGGCCTCACTGGTATAGCTATTACTCTTTGAGGGGCAAAGCAACATGAGATTATATCAAACACTGGAGAAAAGGCTACAATCAAGAGACTGGCAAAAATTAGGTGTATATGCCTTCTGCCCACAAGTTGGGGAGAGATTCTACAAACCGAGTTACTAGTACATATCACAAATGGTGTCTTAGAGGAAATGAAGGATGCAACTGGAGCACTTATCAAAAACACTGAACCTTATCCAGTGAGTTAAGAAAGACCTATTTTTCCTTTAATGAAGTTTAAGCAGAATCTTAGGAGTTTTACAAGAAAAGGGAATAAAAATACCCAGAAAGAAAAGACGGCCCATAGAAAAGCCCAGTGTAAGACAGCGCCTGTAGTTACTACAAGGAAAGTTTACCATGGCTTCCCTATTTCTGTTTCCAGTAGATGAAAAGATAAACTCATCAGTTTTCACAAAAATAATTTCACTGGGAATTTGCTTCAAACTGCACTGACTGTAACTGGGAAATGAAGCAGTGAAAATATGGTTTCAATCTTCAATCTTCACCAAATTGTACTATATTAACTGGATTTAATTGTGCACAAGCTAAATCTCTAGAAAATTGTTAAAAATCAAATGCTCATAGATAATTGCAGTGTTGAAATGTACTCTATGTTTCCAGAAAAGTAGAAGAGATTTTGAATGTTTTCACCACAAGCAAATGATGAATGTTTGACACAGATACATTTACTTTGACTTAAACATTACAGAAGATGGACATGTGTTGAACCACCATCTGGTATCCCATAACAATGAAAAATTTTATGTCAATTAACAAATACATAAGTCAATTCTTAAACTATTTTTAAAAGAAAGAAAAACAAGAGAACCTTTTGTGGCTTGTGTTTAGATATCCCTCCAAAGCCTTATGTGATCATAGGTGGGGCTCTTGCAGAGATGGCTGAATTGAGAATGTGTGACATTGGAATTGATTCATGATGCTCCATGCTAGGCTCAAGGGCACTAGGATTAAGGGTGTGAGTGCTACTCACCGTTAGTAGCCTGATAAAATATAAGGCATAGAAAGAGCTGAGGTCAACCCTTGTTGCACTGCTGCCTTCTGCCCACCATGAAGCAATTTTCCCTGCTTGCTCTTGCTTGCCTGCTGGGTGTGGACTATTTCTTCTCTGTGATGCCTGTCTGCCACATCACCCCTCTTTGGAGGCAGCCAGCTGTGAGCTGAAACCTCTATGAAATGTGAGTAGATAAACCTTTCTTCCTTTAAATTTGGGTGTAGGGTATTTTGTCCCAGCAGCAAGAGAAAAATAGCTAAGACAACACCTTTTCCAGAGTCATGTATGTATGTATTGTGCAGTGTTATTTTATATTAGCATAAAAAATTTCCCTTATCTCTAGCAACTATGTTTAATCACTATCAGAACAGAATCTACAAATAATTTTCTGCATGAATTTCTTTTCTCTCTCTTTCAGAAAATTTCATTGACATAAATAATAGATCTTGTGGTTCTACAGTTTCCTGAGCCTCTATTTATTTTATTTGTTTGTTTTTATTAACTTTATTGGTAAATTTATATATATATATATATATATATATATATATATATATATATATATATATATATATCGTATTCACCATATGGAATTTGTACCTGTATGTTATGTATCTTGATTCCTCTTTTTTCTCATTCTCTTCCTCTCATTTCAATACCTCTTCCACTCCTTATATACAAAGATTTGATTCCATTTTATCCTTCTTTTCTCATTTTCATTCTTTTCCCTTTCTTCCCCTCCCCTCTGCATAGTACCCCTTCCCTTTTGAAAAATTTCTTTCTATTTCACAATAGGTATTACATATTTTGGTTCTTATTTACCCTTTCAGTTTCTCACATCATAGAGACATGCAATATTTATACATGTGTGTCTGATTTATTTAACTAAAGAGTGTGGTCTCAAGGTGCATCATTTACCTAGAAATGTCTCAAGTTAATCCATTTTTATGGGTGAGTAGTACTCCATTGTTTAAAAACCCACATTCTTACCCATTCATTGGTTGATGGGCATTTGGTTGTTTTTAAGATTTAGCTATTACAAACTGTGCTGTTATAAATACGAATATGCATATATCAGTGTGGTATAATGTTTTAAATATTGGGGGGAAAATTCCAAGGAGGAAAATAGCTGAGTTGAATGGAACTCTAGCTTTAGTTTCTGAGAAATCTCCACATTGATTTCCACAGTGGGTACACCACTCCCACCAACAGTGGTTAAGGGTTCCTTTTACCACACAGCCCCACAGGCATTTGTCATTAGCTTATTTCTTGATAATAACCATTCTTTTTGCAGTGAAATTAAATCTCATTGTTGTTTTAATATGCATCTCTCAAATGATCAGGGATGTTGAGCACTTTTTCATACATTGATTTACTATGTGCACTTCTTCATTTGAGAAGTGTCAGTTCATCTCAGATATTCAGATTTGGATTGGGTCTTTAAATTTTGGGTGGAGCAATTTTTTTCAGTTTTTCATACTAGATAGATGTTAGTCCTTTGTCTAAGGAAAAACTCGCAAAAATTTTTCTCACTCTGTGGGTTGTCTTTTCACTCTGTGGTGATTTCACTTGATATGCAAAAACTCTTCAATAGGATGAGATGCCAGCTGTTGATACTTCGTAGTATTTTCCATGAGACTGGGATTTTGTCCATGAAGTCTTTGCCTATACCCATGACTTCAAGAGTTCTACCTACTCTCTTTTCCAGAAGATTTAGTGCTTTTGTTTTAATATTTAGATCTTCCATGCATTTTGATTTTAGTGTAGTGCATGGTGAGAGACATGGGTCTAGTTTTCATCTTCAGCATGTGGAAAACCAGTTTTGCAAGCACCATTTATTAAAAAGGGTATCTTTCTTCCAGAGGACATGCTTGGCCCCTTTGTCAAACATAAAGTGGTTGAGTACATTTGGCATTGTTTCTGAATCTTTTAATCTGTTCCACAGGTCATTTAATTGCCAGTACAATGTAGATTTTGTCACAGTAGCTTTGTAGTATTATTTCAAGTGAGGGATCATGATGCCCCCTGCCCTGCCTTTGTTTCCCAGAGTTGTTTTTGAGATTCTACATCTCTTCTGGTTCCAAATGAATCTTAGGAATGTTTTGTCTAGTTCTGTAAGATATGATAATGGTATTTTGATCAGGATTGCATTAAATCTATATATCAATTTTGGGAGCATGATCATTTTCACTGTGTTGGCTTTTACTACCCAAGGACAAAGGATATATTTCCATTTTTTATAATTCTCTTTAATCTCCTTTTTCAAAGTACTATAATTTTCAATGTAAAAATTTTTTACTTCCCTAGAGTGATTCTTAAACAATTCACTTTTGATGCTATTACGAAAGGTATGGTCCCTAACTTTTCTGTTATTTGTACACAAGCATGCTGTTGATTTTTGAGTGTTGACTTTGTATAGAGGTATGTGAGTAAATTTGATATTTTGTGGATTTATAAGAATATTCTTTGTAGAGTATTGTGTCATCTTCAAATAATGACAGTTTAGCTTCTCCCTTTCCAGTGTAAAAAAGGGGAAAACAAGCCTCTTCTCCTCTCTTATACTGTGCACAGGCCACGCCCCCTCCCCCCAACTTCAGGGTGGGTGTAGCACTCACAAAATCTTTGTGCTCGCCTCCTGCACAGGATGAGGATATTTACAAAGTAGGGATCTTGGCTCTCTCCTGAATCTTTCAGTTAAACTACCAACTGTCCAAATTGACACAATGTATCAACCATAAGAGATAGTTTTAATCAGATTGAGATAAATCCCATCTATTCTATTTTTCTATAGGGCTTTTAACATGAATAGGGGTTGGACTTTGTTAAATGCTTTCTCCTGTGTCTATGAAGGTGATCATGTGGTTTGTCCTTTGCTCTGTCAGTTAAATTACTAAGGTAAATTTCTACTTTTTGTATATTGAACAATTACACAATATGCTTTTTAAGAAAAGCTCTCAACCCTGCCTCGCCTCCCACATCACTGGAAGATGCACCAGGAAGTCCCTCTGGGCCTATCTGGGCCCTGGCCAGCAACTCCTGAGCTGACCTCAGCTGCTGGCTTCTGGCCTGCAAACCAAAAGTGCACATAGCATTCTCCAGCCCAAAGGGAAGCTTTGGCACTTCACTCCTAGACTGGTGAGGCCCTGTCCAGCAATCCCACAGCCATCTGGTAAGGACAGTCTAAGGACTTCCACTCAACTGGGGAAACTCTCTGCAATAGGAATAGATAATCTCAACCAAAGAAACAACTGAGACCTTGCAATCGGCTTCCCTAAGGGAATATAGCACAATGACAAAGTGAAAAAGTAAAATGCAATTTAAAAATTGCAGCTTATCCCATGCAAGCCTAGGAGACCTGGACATAGAACAAAATATAGGCCGTATACCTGAAACTCCTGAAATGGTAGCAATTAAAGAAACAACTCCAGGAAGCTATAAAAGAACTCAGACCAGAAATAATCTCCCAGGTAAAAGAAGAAATGATAAATGCAATGAAAGAGATACTGAACACATCTAAAGAAGACATATTTAAAAAATTAGAGGAACAATGCAATAATATGGAAACCTTGAATGAACAATGTAAGAAACAAACAATGCATAAAACAGATTCAAAGAGATATACAGAAAATAAAAAATTCCATTGAAAGTTGGCAAAACCACCTCAATGAAACTGAAGATAGACTTTTAGACCTTGAAGACAAGATTACAGGTAGTTAACAGGACAAAAAAGATCTTTCAAAAATAACAAGGAACCAGGGAATAACAATTCAATAACTGCAAGATGATGAAAAGAAAAACAACTTAAAATTGATAGGTATAAATGAAAAAGAAGGGAACAACATAAACGATAACAAGAGGCTATTTATAGAAGTAATAGCTGAAAATTTCCCAAACATAAGAATGGAAACTGAGATACAAATCAGTGAAGCATATAGAACTCCATATAGCCATAACCAAAACAAAACTACACCCAGACATATAATAATCACCATCCCAGAAATCCAACATAAGAACAGAATATTAAAAGCTGCTAGAGAGAAGAGAGAAATCACCTATAAAGGAAAGCCTATCAGAATCAAAGTGGATTTCTCAACACAAACAATGAATTCAAGAAGAACATGAAGTATCCTAAAGGAAAACGACTTCTAACCCAGACTGATGTACCCTGAAAAACTATCCTTCAAAATGGATGGAGAAATAAAATACTTTCACAAAAAAGAACAGCTGAACAACACATGACAACCAAACCTACCCTGCAAAGAATACTGAAAGACATTCTAAATACACATAGGAAAAAACCACTAAGCAAGGCAGATAATTCAACAGGGTGGAAATTAAAGAATCAACAGCAAAAAGATAACATGTCAAAAATAAACCAATATATTTATCAGTTATAACAATTAATGCAAATGGCCTCAATTCACCAATTAAAAGAAACAGACTGGCAGAATACATCAAGAAACAACATCCAATCATATGCTGTACACAGAAATCCCATCTAATGCAAAAGAAAACTCATAGACTGAAAGTCAAAGGATGGAAAACAATACTTCATGCAACAGGATCCCCCCCAAAAAAGCAGGGGTAGCCATTCTATTTGCAGACAATGTGAACTTCAAACCAAGAATGATCCAAGGAGATAAAGAATGTTGCTGCATACTAGTTAAGGGAAAACGTCAAGAAGAAGAGATAACAATCTTAAATATATATGCACCAAATTTGGGAACACTCAGCTATACAAAACAGATATTAACAGAAATGAAAAACCAAATAAGCAATAAAATAATTATAACAGGAGATTTTAACATGCCATTGACACAAAGGGACAGATCAACTAAACAGAATATCAGCGAAGAAATAATAGAAGTGAATCTCGCCTGTTAACAAATGGACCTGATAGACGTATACAGAGTTTTCCATCCAACAACATCAGAATATACATTCTTTTCAGCAGTACATGGGACATTCTCTAAAATAGCCCATATATTAGCCCACAGAACATATTTAAGTAAATGCAAAAGAATTGAAATTATCCCATGCATGTTATCAAATCATAGGGCCATGAAACTAGAAATTAATGACAAAAGAAACTGCAAAACCCCCACAAACACATGCAAATTGAATAATACACTCCTGACCAATCAGTGGGTCATAGCGGAAATTAAAGAAGAAATTAAACAATATCTAAAAGCAAATGAAAATACAAACATATCTTACCAGAGCCTGTAGGATTCAATGAAAGCAATCCTCTGAGGAAAATTTATTGTGGTGAACTCCCACATCAGGAAAACAGAAAGAATACAAATAAACAACCTGATGCTACACTTCAAACATCTACAAAAAGATGAGTAAGTCAAGCCCAAAGCCAAAAGAAGGGAGGAAATTATAAAGATCAGAGCAGAAATCAATGCAATAGAGACTAAGAAAACAATACAAAGAATCAATGAATCAAAGAGTTAGTTCTTTGAAATAATAAATAAAATTGACCTCTAGCCAACCTTATTTAAAAAAGGAAAGAAAAACTCAAATTCATGCAATAAAGAATGAAAAGGGTGAAATCACTACAGACCTGTGGAAATACAGAAGATTATCAATACCTATTTTGAAAACCTCTACTCGTAGGCTTAATAACATAGAAGAAATAGACACATTCCTAGAAACATATGAATTACCAAACCTGGATCAAGAAGATGTGAAACTGATGAATAAACCAATCTCAATTAACAAAATTGAAAATGTAATTAAATCCTTACCAACAAAGAAAAGCCCAGGTCCAAATGGATTTACTGCAGAATTTTACATGAAATTCAAAGATATAATGCCAACACTTGTCAAACTCTTCAATGAAATTGAAAAGGAAGCAATTCTCCTTAACTCATTACTGGAAGCAAACATTACTCTAACCAAAACCTGACAGAGACTCAACCAAAAAAGTAAAATACAGGTCAATCTCCCTAATGAACATAGATGCAAAAATTCTCAATAAAATATCGGCAAGCAGAGTGCAGCAAATCATCAAGAAGATTATACACCATGATCAAGTGGGATTCATTCCAGGAATGCAGGGATGGTTCAAAATGCACACATTAATAAATGTAATCCACCATATTAATAGAATGAAAAATAAGAATCACATGATTATTTCTATAGAAAAAACTTTTGATAAGGTCCAACACTCTTTCATGGTAAGAACCTTACAGAAAATTGGAATATATGGTCTTTACCTCAATATAATAAAAACCATCTATGACAAACCAACAGCCAGTATCCTATTAAATGGCCAAAAACTGAAAGCCTTTATTCTAAAATCAGGAGCAAAACAAGGATGTCCATTAGCACTATTGTTATTCAATAGAATGCTGGAAATACTAGCCAGAACTACTAGATAAGAGAAAGAAATAAAAGGAATAAGGATAGGAAAAGGGAAGTTAAATTATCATTATTTGCAGATGACATGATACTCTACATAGAACACCCCCAAAATTTCGTTGAACAACTCATAGGTATAAATTCAGTAATGTAGCTGGATACAGTCACCACTCAAAAATAAATAGCATTTCCATACACAAACAACAAACTCACTGATGGAGAAATAAGAGAAGACACACCCTTCACAATAGCATCAAAAAAAAGGGAAATACTGAGGAATCAATCTAACAAAAGAAGTAAAAGACTTATTCAGGGAAAATTATAATACCCTGAATAAGAAATCAAAGAGGACCTCAGAAAATGGAAAGACACTCCTTGTTCATGGATAGGAAGAACAGACATTGTGAAAATGGCCATTCTCCCAAAATTGTTATACAGATTTAATGCAATCCCAATCAAAATACCACTAGTATACCTCACAGATCTAGAGAAATCACTCATAAAATTCATCTGGAACTAGAAGAGACCTAGAATAGCAAAGGCAATTCTGAGCAACAAAGGCAAGGCAGGAGGCATCACAATCCTTGACTTGAAGTTATACTACAAAGTTACTGTAAAAAAATCAGTATAGTACTGGAATAAAAACAGACCTGAAGATCAATGGAATAGATTAGAAAATACAACTACAACTACAAACACACTCAGCCACCTTATCTTTAATAAAGGGGTCAAACATGTTCACCGGATGAAAGATAGTCTCTTTAATAAGCATTGCTGGAAAAACTGGCTCTACATATGCTGAAAACTAAAACTAGACCCATACCTCACCATGTACTATACTAAAGAAAGGCTAAATGGATCAAAGATCTAAATATTAAAACAGAAACACCAAATCTGTTGGAAGACAAAGTAGGTAGAAATCTTGAAGACATAAGAGTAGGTAGACAATTCACGAACAAGAATCAAACTGCACACAAAATACTTCACAGAATCAATAACTGGGATCACTTCTTATTAAAGAGTTTCTGCATATCGAAAGAAATCTCCTGCATAGTGAAAAGAAAACCCACAAATTGGGAAAAAATCTTAGTGAACTGTCCCTCAGACAAAGGACTTCTTATCTAGAACATACAAAGAATTTTAAAAAATCAGACCCCTGAAATTCAAAACCCCAATCCAAAAATTGGCATCTGAGATGAATACCCAGCTCTCAGCTAAGAAATACAAAGGGCAAATAAATACATGAAAAAATGTTCATCATCATGGGTCTTTGAGAAATGCAATTTAAAACCACACTGAGATTCCATCTCCCTCTAGAAAGAATGGCCAGAATAAAGAAAACTACCAACAACAAATGCTGGAGAGGCTGCAGGGAAAAAGGAACTCTTTTGCACTGTTGGTGGGAGTGTAGACTTAGGCAACCACTGTGGAAGTCAATCTGAAGGTTCCTAAAAAGCTGGGATTGGAAGTCCCATTTGACCCAGCTATTCCACTTCTGGGCATTTTCCCAAAAGAACTGAAAACATCATATTACAGTGATATATGTGTACCCATGTTTATAGCAGCGCAATTTGTAATAGCCAGATCTTGGAAACAACCTAAGTGCCCATCAATTGAGGAATGTACAAAAAAGATGTACTTCCTTTTTTTTTATTTAAAAGAGAATAAAAAAAAGGGGGGCAGTACAGAGCAGATCAGAAGAGGACGACATAGGCAACACAGTACTTTACATTA